>VDFB02299600.1:0-64943 GCA_007258455.2 Sequoia sempervirens
GCAATTTCTTCCCATAAAACTCAATTCTTCATCATAAAATTTGTAACTTAGCAAGCAAGGTCGCCCTAGTTAGAGAAATGCAAGAAGATAATACCCAGAAGGAGATAAATTTTAATTTTTGATATATGAATGAAACTACAGATTCAACCTTGGTATCAACCCAAGCTACAATGCAAACCTCACTACAAAAATCCTCTCAACACAAGCAAACTTCTCCACTAGGTGCTATCTCTCAAGCATGAAGTCGAGCCAAGGCTAGGAGGCATTCATTCCTCGAAGCAATTCCAACACCATTTCGGCAGCATAACAATACTCAAAATATCAGATAATGAAATGAAGAGAAGAGGTCTCCTTATAAAGGCACAGCAAGGAATCTCTAGAAGCTTCTAGAAGAGAAGCTCTAATTTCAAATTTGAAATAAACCTTTTCCCTCCAAGAGATGGCGTCCCTTTTTCAAGGCTTCTTTTTTGACTTTTATTTTAATTCTCCTCTTCATAAAGTAGGCGTCCCACATCAAGCTTCAATTTTTGACCTTAATAAAATATAAAATTACCTCAATGAGGTGCCCACCCTTGAAGACCACTTTTTAAAAACAACATTAAGTTATAAGACTAGGCCAAGGGGGTAATATAACATTATTTAAATAAATTGAACTTATCTCTCCAGGAAGCATCCCAAGGCCAAAGTGAAGAAACCAACTGAACCAGCTGAAGAAGAGAACCGACTGTGCCGAAATCAATAGGACCACTGCCAGAAATAGAATTTACTAAAAATAGTAAATTCTAGAAAGTGCTTGAAATGCAAAGCAAACCACACCATTGCGAAGCTCTCTGAAAACCCAGAAAGAATCCGCAATTCAATCTCCAAGTCTCGAGCAACAACAACCACCAAAACAGGAAACCCTAATTTCAACAGGAAACCCTAATTTCAACCTCCGAGTAGCCTACGGTCTCCGGAATAGGCCAACGGTCAACTAAGTTCATCACGCTTGAGAAGGGGACATTACATTTTGATACTATTTCAAAAGTTGAATGGCTTCTTATTCATAACTCCTGTTGAGCTGATCTTCAACCCTACTGAAAACCATTGTCATAACTTTGAATTTCACTGAATCCCAACAGGCTGGCAGAAAAATTTGCTCTGATCTGTAATAACCCACCCTTAATTTGTTTTTCAAAACATCACAACTCGTTAGCGTTAGCCAATAATCGAAGATAATCAATTGCAGTACACTCCTTCCCACTTTCTGATCACCTAGATCCCGATGTGGGCAAGGTGGGAGCATATGGTGGTAAGGTTACAATGCTACGGTATCCTTTCTCGGGCTATCCTTTCTCGACTAATGAGTTCCGGCCTTCATTCACCCTCGGTATAAATAATGTGCTGCTTTCTCGGGCCCTTAGAATAGTAGGGCAGGTGGGGGGGGCGGGGTTGCTAGGGTTGGGTGGGACTAGAAGGTTCCCAGGCGAATAGGTCGGCACCGAAGGGCTGGGCAATCGTTCAACGAGTTATAGTCCCCCCACCCAGTTCAGGATGGCCGGAGGGATTGAGATAGTAAGGAGGTCCTAGAGGACAATTATAGATAGGATGCCTTGTTGAACTAAAGTCTTAGATAGGATGCTACACCCCCGGTTAGGTGTTAGGTTCTAGCCCCCGGTTAGGGAGCATATGGTGGTAAGGTTACAATGCTACGCTATTGAATGAACCACTTGTTCAGTGGGATGAGTATGAAAACTTCAAACAAGAAGGAAACATCCACTTCTTCAATGGGAATTACAAATTGCAAGAAAGCACTTAGCGGCAAGCCAAACAATCAAGAAAGATCCTTTGCTTATTCATTGGGTATGACAAGAGAGCAAATAAAGAACAAGATCACTTATTCAACAGGAGTAGCAAGTAACATAAAGAAAGCTCAACCACTTATTCAACAAGAGCACTAGTTGTTCAGTGGGGTGAGTATCAAAGACAAATAAAGGAGCATTCGCCAATGCTACTACCAATGGTGTTACAATAAACTCAACATGAATATATACGAGTCCATCATATGCTGCTGTTATGTAAGGAAATGATAGAAATATGAAGCATAAACTCCCCCAAATATGATACAATTATAATATAGCAACACCCCCACCAAATACCACAATAATACCTCAATGAAAGGTCCTCTGGAGGTTGATAGAAGGTCAAACAAGCTGCTGCTACAGGTTTGATACATAGGACAGCAGACTGATATGTTTGAACAACAAGCTTAAAACACCCACAAATAATCATAAAATGAGCATAACTTCACCAATACTCCATGGAATCACTTCAAACCTCTTGCAGAGGCAAAAGCTGGCCTAGGCGTTCAAAATGAGCTAGATAGCAACTCCAACAAATCTGATCAGCAGCAACACACACCCCAAATTCCTTCCAGCAGGGTTGTACAACCTCCCTAGATGGGTGACCAACAAGGTAAAATCAAATCCTCCACTAAAAATTCTGCTTTTTGGCAAGAAGGGCTGCCCAAGGATGTAGGTTCATTTGCACCGATACCCACAAAATGGTATGTGCTGTCCATATTCTCTATTGCTGTCCATATTCTCTATTTTGATAGCCCCATTATCAGAGATTTTTTGAATTTTAAAGGGATCGATCCATCTTACTTTGAACTTTCCAGGTTTTAATTCGTTATGGCCATTATACTTCAGAACTAACTATCCAAGCTAGAAGTTTATTCACTGGAGATGTTTGTCGTGCTAGTATTTCCTTCTTTTTTGCATCACCTTTGTTGCCCATTGAGTGAGTACATTTCATTTGTCAAGTTTGTTTAATTGGAATAGTCATTCTTTCAAACTCTGCGTGTCACTTAGATGATTCTTAACGACAATCCTTAGACTCAGTACCATATACTTGATAGGAACTACAACTTCTTGACCATACATCAATTGTAATGGTGTCTGGCCTATCATCACTTTATATGTCATACAATAAGCCCATAGTACGAATGACAACTTATCTTCCCAGTCAGCTTCTTTGATGCCGCACGAGTTATGAATGACAGAGACAAGTACTTTATTTATGCATTTTGCTTGTCCATTTGCTCTTGGGTAGAACAGGCTTGATAGGTTATGAAAAATACAAAAATATCATCATTAGGCAAATGACGTTCACGAAGTGTCCTCCCCTAGCACTGGTGATTTGTATTGGAATGTCGTACCTTGTGACAATCTCCTCGTATATGAATCTCATTGTGTTGACTGCAGTATTGTTTGGTAGTGCTCAAGCCTCCACCCATTTTGTTAGGTACTCCGTGGCAATGACTATGTATCTGCATCGTTGTAGTTGGTTGACTTTCAGCAGACTCATGAAATCAAGTCCCTACCTCTCAAAGAGTTCTTGGGGTTGAGATGGGAATGACATGTAATCTCTCTTCTGTGGTTTGCCA
This sequence comes from Sequoia sempervirens, assembly GCA_007258455.2. Lineage (NCBI taxonomy): Eukaryota > Viridiplantae > Streptophyta > Pinopsida > Cupressales > Cupressaceae > Sequoia > Sequoia sempervirens. Next base: position 3,428 of record VDFB02299600.1, read on the forward strand.
ACTCTCTGGCAAGTATCACATTCCACCATCGATTCTCGGGCATTAGTGTGCAATGTTGGCCACTATAGACCTGCCAATAGGATTTTACGAGCTATAGCATCCGGTTACATATGTTCTCTACCCAACCCTTCATGTGCTTCTTTAAGTACTCTTGGGATTTCCTCCATGATGCATCACTGTAGTACATGATTTGACCCCATTTTATATAACAATTCATTGATGAGTTGGAAAGTTTTACTCTTCAAGTTCAAAACTAGTTTCATTCTCTCTCTTAGTGGCATTTCCTTGGGAAACGTAGAGGTGAAAAGGTATTCTCTGACACTCTCGTACCATGGAGGTAGTGCTGCAATTTGAAATAAGTGGGCATCTGGAAAGTCTTCATTTACTCCCTTTGGAGGTTCACCTAACTTGATCCTAGACAGTTGATTGGCAATGACATGGCTCTTCCTTGGTTGGAGAATAATAGTCAATGTGAATTCTTGTAATACCAGGAGCCATTTACTCACTCGTCCTTGGATTATTGGCTTGTTTGCTAGGTACATAAGGGCCTAGTGATCGACATAGAATGTGAAGGGTGTTGCCAACAAATAATGTCTGAACTTCTTTATGACATAGACCATTCCCAACACTTCCCCCTTTGTCGTACTATAGTTCTCTGCCTTCAACAATAACTTGCTGGCAAAGAATATTGGGTGGTCTAACACTTGTGGTCCCACTTGTGCCAATGTTGCTCTGATTGCATAGTTTGATGCATTGACATGTATGTGGAACTCTTTATTCCAGCTTGGGTATGCAAAGATTAGTGAGCTTTTTAATCATACGGTTCGTACCTTTAGTTCATTCAGACATTGGACAACTCTTTCTTCACTCTCTTCACAACATTTTCACAGCATTTTCACCTCCATTGAAGCTGCAAGTTGGTGTTTCGTGGACTCAATCTCTTCGTTGTTGTGGCAACGTCGGCATTTGCAAGCTTGCGAGCTCACTCCTCCTCCCATTTGCCTTGAGTGCACATGGTTGAAGGTGATATTGTTCCATTTTCCAATCACTTAGCATTATTGCATTGTTTTCATAGCATATTGTTGTTTAGCATAGTGCATACTACTTCCATTTCAATATCTCTCTTTGTCATATTTCTCTATCGTTGCTATATTGGTTGTCTGTGGAGGTGGAAACACCAAAACGGGGGACTGATTGCGGCAGTCCTGTATACACAACCCCAACATTTTTCCATCTTGTGTGTGTAGGTTGCTCGTCGTGTGAAGACTTTGAAGTTATCAACTCATGCGTAGGAAGGTGTGCTTTCCTCAACCTTTTTTGTTAATTCACAAATTAGATCAAGTTAAAGTATTCTTCTTGTTATTCAACTATTTAGTCGCTTTTTGCTTTCTGTTATTGCATTAAATCACATCCGTTAGGTTGTTAGTGGATTTCCTTAGTTTTCAGGTTGTACTTTACACTTTCTGTCCATATGGACGCGAACGCCCCATTGAGATGCTAGCACATCGTGTTGTCGTCCGTGTCCCACACTGGGGTCCTCTGGCAGTGAGTTGCCTAAGTCATAGCTCGAACGCTAGAAACTTGCTCACTTGACTTCTGAGACTCTCGGGTTGACAAAAGGAAAGAAGTAGATCAATTATCCTTCCTTTTCACCCCTTTAAACATCAAACCTATCTTGAACAATCTCTTAGCGTGAAGTAGATTAGGGCAACTAATTGTTCTAGACCCTCCCATGACCTGGGGTCTTGAGTAGTTGGTTTCCCTCTACAGTTCCATTCTTCGTACCGCTGAAGTATCTCTTGCCTTCGTTGTTCCTAGTCTCTCTCAATCCGAAGATATTGTAGAATGATGAAGTGACATGCAATAAGTCTTGGCTATCTGTTGAGAAGATGATCAACCTCTGGGTTGGTGGATAGGTTGTCTCAGATGGTGGTCCGAGGGACCTCTCTCTTGAGAGCTTCCCTCCATACATGGTCTCTTAACGAGATGTCCCATTGATTCACCATGTCTTGTGTCAAATTGTCTTCCCTTTCGTCATTTGTGAGTTGCGTATCACTAGGGTTCATATTGGCAACGACGCCAAATGTTTTCTCGGTAATGCTAATTGAACGATTAACAAAGAGTAAACAAAAATACATAACAACAATAATAATATATATCAATCACTTGTAACAATGCTCAAAGGATATATTGTGTATTCCTTCATTCATCGGATATGCAATAATCATAGGATAGAAAATACATGTGGTCCTTGATGGAGTAAACAAACATAGTATATATAGAATAGCCAACAGTTGTTGAGAAATGCCACCCTTCACCAACTATACTCCAACTACTCGGAATTACTTCTTGATTACAACATCTAACAATTATTTATTTTTGCTGATTACAATATTATTTACATAGTGTATTTGGTTGATTATATTACATTCTTTATATCATTCTATATTGTGATCTTCAAACTTGTCAACATCAAACCAGCTTATAATGTCAAGGTAGCCGTTGATGTATTACATGTGTGTTGATTTCATGTATTGAAATATTTGGAAATGAATTTATAAGTGCAAGTTGTACCAGAACTGTTTATTGTCATAACACTATTTTGGATAGCAAGGATTTCATTATTGTGTGTTTATTTTTAAGCTTTCTTATTGTCAAGAAATAAAAAAAAGAGTAGGGTGGTCATTATAGCTGAAAATGATGAAGAAGTTGAATTTTTAAGAGCTTTTGCAAAAGAGTACATGAGTTTTCCTGAGAGTGATGAGATAGAAACAGATGGGTGCACAATTTTTTTTGACGATTGGCAGGTTGACCTTCTAGAGAATTTAGTACAAGGGTATGCTGATTTGGAGCTTGCTGAAATTATCAAATTGGCAACTGTTGTTGATTCATGGCTTGAGCAAAGTGTTATCGTATCATCTATTGAAGGAATTTGCAATGCAACAATTAGAGAGGTAGTTGATTATGAAGGTGATACTGTTCCTACAAATGACGATAATTCAAGAACTGTTGTTGATTCATGGCTCGAGCAAAGTGTTATCGTGTCATCTATTTAAGGAATTCGCAATCATAGCTCTGAGACTCGCCGCGAGTCCCCCGGATGCGGCGAGTCCCGCGCCGAGCGGCCCTGGCCGCGTCCTGGGTGCGTGGACGTGGGCGCGGCCGCATCTAGGTCTGGACTCGCCGGACGCGCCAGGCGCACCGGGCGCGGCGAGTCCCGACTTTGGGACGCGGCCGCGGTAGCAAAGGCCAAAAAGGCCAAAAACAAATTAAAAGTCAACTTTTTTTTAATTTATTTTTTGATTTATATCTTCTATTTTGCCCTAAAAGGGCCCTCATTTCATTCATTTGGCAAAATAGGAGGAGAAGAGAGAGTTGTGAAGAAAAATAGGAGGAGAAGAGAGGGCAACCAGCAAGTTGTTGAAGACAAATCCAGGGGCATATATCATTTGGGGAGCTTCATACCAGCAAGGAGGTGCATTGAGAGCTCATTACCAGTGATTGGGAGGAGTTTGTATTGCATTCCAAGCTAAATCTAAGAGGTAAGTTCGATTTTAATTGATTTTTTTGTGTTTTTTTAACAAATAATTCATTGTAATTTGTAAAATCACTATTCTTTTGAGTTTGCATATTTTTTTTACAAACCCTACTTGCAACTTAAATAATTTTAGAAACCCTACTTTGTGCAGCCACATTCATTTGCAAATCATACCATATTATTATTTTCACAATGTCTCATACCCCAGTCAGAAAAGACCCTGCTTGGAAACATGCTGAAATCTTTCCCGGAATGAAAAAAGGAGACGCCAAATGTTTATACTGCAAAACAATATATCATGGAGGCATAAATCGATTAAAATACCATCTTGCACGCATACCCGTCCATGATGCAGTGGGTTGCCCTGTAGCACCTCCTGAGGTTGTTCGTGAAGTGCAGGTGCAATTAGAAACTTTTGAAATGCAAAAAGAAATGAAAAAGAAACAAAGCAGGAGTTGCTGAGTGTTGGAGTTGGACAGGGACTTGGTGTGTTGGAGATGCTTCTTCCATGCCTCCATACCATCCTAGTGCTAGTGCTTGTGGTAGTGCTTCTGTTTCTGCATCAGCAATGCCTATGCGTACTCCTAGTGCTGGTGGCGCTGCTACTGCTAGTGGTAGTGGCAGTGTTAGCATTGGCCCTAGAGTTCGTAAATCTAGGGTGGACTCATATTTTGTACCACGCACTACCCCTGGTTCCCAACCGTCGCTTGAGAGCATGGGTTGGAACAAGGACGCACATGATGCAGCAAAAAGGCAATTGCAGACTTTTGGTACTACTGCACCATTCCCTTCCATGTAGCCAGGTAATTCTTTTTCGTTTAATTGTTTTAAAATTTATATTTAAATTTTAGAATCTAGATGTATCTCATTATCTCATTATCGAATTCAAATTTTACAATACTTATGTAACTTATCAATTTATTTATGACATGTTATAGGTCACCTTTCTGGCAAAACATGGTTGATGCGATAACCATATGTGGGGCGGGGTTCAAAGCCCCTAGTGAAGATGAATTAAAGGGCCCACTTTTGACTCAAAAGGTGGCAGATGTGAAAGCACAATTAGAGGAGCAACGCAAGCAGTGGAGCATGATTGGTTGCACCATCATGACTGATGGTTGGACTGATAGGAGAAATAGGACGTTGCTTAATTTCCTAGTTTCCTCCGGAGGTAATTGTACTTCCTTCAATGCATTGGAATTTGAATTTTATTTAGTGAATCACATAATTTAATATTTATGTTTTTTAATTTATTGAATAATTGGTTTTGCTTTTTTTTTCAAGTGACACTCATTCTTCATTGCTTCTGCCCAAATCAAAAGAAAACATCTGCGGTGTGACAGACAATGCAGCAAATTATGTTGCTGCTGGTAGATTATTGATGGAGAGGCACCCTACTATATTTTGGACTCCATGTGCCGCCCATTGCATTGACCTCATGTTGGAGGATCTTGGGAAGCTCCCATGGATCAAAACATGTGTGGAAGCAGCAAAAAACATTTGCAAATTTGTATACAACCACACATGGGTGCTTAACCTTATGAGGCAATACACGGGGTTGAGGGAGTTGTCTCGTCCTGGCATCACCAGGTTTGCAACAAATTTTATCACGATGCAATCCTTGATTCGGTCAAGGGCAGCTTTGAGGCGCATGTTTACTAGTGAGGAGTGGTCTTCCTCATCCTTTTCTACAAGCACTGCAGGGATTGCTGTGGCTGATTGCATTTTTGATGAGCAAGGGTTTTGGACACCAATGGACGAGATTGTGAAGGTAAAATTTAATTATTTATTATGTTCTAATTTTTAATCATATCTTACTTTTATTTGTTTATTTTCATTCACACTTATTTGTGAAACATGTTTGCACTTTGCAGTTTATTGAGCCCTTGCTAGTTCTCCTATGAGTTGCAGATGGGGAGAAGCCCGCAATGGGCTACATATATGAGGGCATGGATAGGGCCAAAGAGGCCATTAGATCAGTCTATGGTGGAGTTGAGGAGAAGTATCGTCCCATTTGGGATATCATTGATAGGAGATGGCAAAACCAACTTCATAGGCCCATCCATGCAGCCGCATGTTTCCTAATCCGCCTTCCAATTCCACCGTGATCTCCGTGCAGATAGAGAAATTCTTAGTGGGCTCTACACGACATGAGCGGATGTTGCTGCTGTTACTACACAGGTGGTGCAGGAGATAGATGCCTTCACTAAGGCACAAGGAGACCTTCTTTGCACGTCAAATGTGCAAAGATAATAGGACAACATTACTACCAGGTAAAAATATATTTAAGGGCATAATTTTCATCTTTTATATTATAATTTATTATTAAATGTTGAACTTGAACTTGAAACTTGAAATGAGATTGATTTTGTTTCTTTTTCTCATCTCAGATAGCTGGTGGAATATGTTTGGTTCTGATACACCGAACCTGCAAAATATTGCCATTCGTATATTGAGCCAGCCATGCAGTTCATCTGGTTGTGAGCGCAATTGGAGTATGTTTGAGCACATACACTCCAAGAAGCGCAATAGATTGACAGTGGAGAGGATGAACGACTTGGTATATGTTCATTACAATCTTCGGCTCAGATACAGGAAGCTTTTTGACCATGACAAAACCCCGATCAATCTAGAGGAGGTTGATCCACAGTTTGAGTGGATCACTGAGGCTACAGATGCAGTCTTTAGTGACGAGGACCTTGATTGGGTGGACCAGGCAGAGAGAGAGGCCGAGGTTGTAGCCATGGTTGAGGAGGAGGCTAGAGCACGAGGAGGCATAGATGCTGTTGGTGAGAGTGGCATGGAGAGTTAGACATAGGCAGAGACTATGGCTGCAGCTGCAACATCATCCAGGCCCTTTAGACGCCTTCGTAGGAAGGATGCTGGCTCCACTATGCCATAGGGCATAGAGTCATAGAACATTTTGATTTGATGTCATATTTCATATTTCATATTTGTATGGAACATTTGATGTCATGGATTTCATATTCCATGAGTTTTGTATACATTTGACTAATTTTATATATCTAAGTGTGTTATTTCCTTCAGCAGCGCAACTACAATTTGTGTACTTTATACTTATGTAATCGTTGTATACTTGTGCATGTGATCAAATTTGCTTTTATTTGTGTTGTATTCAATAAAGGGTGCTTGAAACAAGTTTTAAATCCTTAAAAATCTCTAAATTTCTAGGGTTTTTCAACTTTTTTTCATTTTGCCGCGTTTGCGCCGCGTCCGTGTCCGGAGTCGCCGAGTCCCACGCCAAGTCGCCCTCGCCAAGTCTGAGCCGCGTCTATGTCTCGTTACTATGTTTGCAATGCAACAATTAGAGAGGTAGTTGATTATGAAGGTGATACTGTTCCTACAAATGACGATAATTTAGAAATTTTATTGTGTGGTGAGCCAAGTCACCTTGCTGATATAGATCGAAGGCCTATAGAATTGCAAGACTTGAAGAATCAATTTTTGGTCACAAAAGAGAAAGTGGTACAATTTTTGATAAGAGTTTATAGAAAACACAAACTCATTGAATACCTCATTTGGAAAGCCCAAATTGAGGAGAGGCAAAAAGGCATTGGGGGAGGAGCCACTCTTGCAAATTTACAAATGGTCAAAGATGCATTGGACATAATGAAATTAGATTATTTGCAATTTCACATAGATAGATCATGCTATCAAGTTTGCAGAAGATGAGAAAGAGGTTGATGAGGTCAACCTAGAGTTAAGTTTGTACCACTTTTCACTCTACAAAGCAAAAAATCGGTCATCTATTGTAGCCACTTGCAAGGAACAAGAATCTAACACAAGGATGATGGAGGTCAAGTAGATAATTGAAGGAATTGATGATCTTCAAAAGGACTACAATTTAGAGCCAAGCTACCCTTGGAGACACAAAGGAGAAATCAAGGAGGATGAAATATTGCATAATGATTTCAGCGTTCTTCAGACCACAGAGATTGAACATGTTGATAGCATTTGGGAAGAACATCAAGAGTGCAATCTCATGGTGCTAGAGGGGCAATTTTCGCATGATGTTTATGACAATCATAGAAAATGGTATGTAGGTGAAATTTCTAGATATGAGATAGTGCCTTGTGATATGGTCAAGGAACTATCAAAGACTGCTATTGCCAAGCAAATGGAGAGGGCTTCCCACCACGATCGGTTTATTTGTTCACAAGGGGTTTTCCCTTTTAAGGACAAGGGATCATATCATGAAGAAGTGCAAAGCCTTGTGGTCAAGCGCAACAAGCTTCTTGTTGGTAATCCTCTAGGTAGATCACCTAATAGAGAATGCATAAGTGAGTTTGAAGTTGAAGTTTCCACATGGAATGTGATGATACATGGAGGCTTCATCACTCCTAACTTTTTGAAGACACAACCACAGGATGATTCATTGAATGAGATCAAGGTATGCAATGTTTTGAATCTAGTTAAGGTATATTTTCATGATGAAGCTTGCTGTGTGTTGTATCAACCTTGCATGGTGTTTAAACTTGCATGTTTGAGTTTGCCAAGAAGTAGGAAACATCATTACTATTGTGATTTAAGGAGTTGTGTTGTGTATCCTTCTATCTATGGAGTCATCATGAATATCAAAATGACAAAGCATAAGTGCGGGTATGCTGCTTCAATAATCAGTTTTCATAAAAGAGGACATCAACTGATAAGGATAGAGGCTGGTAGTGATAGGAAGAAGATTGGATGGAGATCTACAAAACAAAAGTCTTCATCAATGCTGCTGTTTTCATACAGATCGGTCAACATGAAATTTCATATTTATACTTACAAGTGACTTGGTAGTGGAGCAATATTCAGATGGTGGTTGAATGGGATGTTTTTCCAGCTTCTATAGAAGCATTTATTATTGTTTTATTGTTCACATCTCTAGTGCATATAGGAATAATTCGTTATTGCAGCTGTTCCAATTTCGATTGCTGATTTCAGATTTGAATGAATGCAAAAATAATTATTGCAAAGTCACTAAATCATGGAATCATTTTGGTGAACAGTTTCACTGGAAGCAATCAAAGTTTCCAGCTCACAAACCTGTGGTTTGGATGGAAATCCAAAATGGATTGTAGCTGTCAAAATGTATTTTCAGTTCGAACTGATCTATACCATTTCTTGGAGAGAACTTACAACATTCTTGCTAAAGATCACTTTGAGTACTATGCAAACTTGTTTTCTTAGGTGACTAGGATCATTATTGACAATGGAGGTGGATGTAATGTTTGCATTGATGGAATTGTGAGTGGTGTTTTAATCTTTGCTTACTGTCCACATGTAAATAGATTGGTTAGATTTCAAATGATGCAAAAGGGGATGGTGGATAAAGTATTTCACATAACACTCTGGTATGGGGTGCTCTGTTATACAGAAGAACAACTCAGATTTTGTGGGCATCTCAGCTCAGCTCATCATGATGGCAATCATTTGGGGTATAGGAAGTGAAAATAGAAAAGATTACATAGATTTTCCTATTTGTATCAGAGTGGTACAATGAAAACATGGTGGAACATTCTTTAGGTTGATTTGGGATTTTGCAATCATAGTAGGTTTATTTGGGATCAATCGGTGATTGAGTTGGCATAGCTTGAGGTCAAGCAATTTTGGGAAGAGAGGACTATAATGTTGTAGTGACCAACCCCAAAATATTTTTTTCTTTTTTTGTTTCTTTTCTGAATGTAATCTCTTCCCTTTATTTTCTCTGTGTTATTTTTTGCTGCTAGCTGTTTGTGTATAAGTTTGAGAAGGTTTTGGCATTGAGTTTCATGCATCAATCATGTATAGAACTTGCATTTGATACTAATTGCGGAGAACATAAAATAAGAGCAAATTGCACTAAGGAAAGACACTACAACCTTGCAATAATCAGATTCAGATAACTGAGTTTTTTCAAACCGAGAGGAACAAGGACACACTCAGAAATAACTATAAAATCTCTGTTTATTGAGCAGAACTTTTACAGACATTCAAAGTAATATCAGACATCAGAAGTATTGTAATTTTCAGACCTGAAAGATGCATCATATCAGCTTAGGAAGAGATCCTAGAAGGCTAGGCCCAGCAGGAGATAATAAGCCCTCAAACCCTTACTTGGCCACATCCAGGGTCCAACGTTCAGGGGTCTTCAATGGCGAATGGAGAGACGATGTTTCCAGCAACCACAACCCAACTTCTTCACAGCCAAAGCCGTCCCCTAGAGCTGGTTCGATCTGCTCTAAAAAAATGAAATCTACTCCAAAAAATACGAACTCATACTTGATAGAATCGCCATTTTTAAAGAGCCATCAAATAATCAAATACCCATTTCAAATTGAAAATTATCCACAAAGCTGTGAGCAGAAATGTGGGTTCCAAGAGCCAAACTCCAAAATCCAGAAACTAATTAAATCTTCACCAAAATGATTGGAAATCACTCCAAATTCGTTCTATGACAGTAACAAGCCAAAACTATCAGATTTCCCTCAAAATATATTGAAAATCTTCAATACTAAACCCTTAAATCTGCAACTTGAAGCACATATGAAGCTCCTAAAATGAAGCCTCCAAATTCCTTCCTGATACAGTCTTTCACGCACGGGGAAGGTGTCCCTGCAGAGGTTTTCGTTTCAACAAGTCAAATTCCAAGCCAGAGCCAAGCTCCTAGCCAGTCCCCAAATTACTCAAACATCCATCCTTCAAAAAATCCTCTAAAATGAACTTTTAATAAGTTTTCTCCAGCAACCCTAGTTTGCTTCCAAAAACTCCAGAAATTTGATTTTAAATTAATTTTAAATCTTTCTCCATAGTTTGGGTGCCCAAATGAAATATTATAATATTTGGCTTAAAAAACAACTTCAAGTTATTAGACTAGGTGTCCGAGGTCTAATTTTTAATTGAGTCCCCTTATGCCCCCCTTTTAATTAAACATTATAAAGTCACTTTTAAAAACACATTTCCCAAAGTCCCACAAACATTAAAATAATCTCCCAAAGTGACTTAATCCTCTGAATGTGCACATTGACTACCCTAACCAGGGCTAGCTTGCCAAGATCGATCAACCCTAATTAACTTACTATTTTTAGTAAGTTCCAAAAATAGTAAGTAATACACCTTGAAACCTGAGCTGGAGAGAAATTGAGACGCTCGAGATGGGTCACCATTGATTGGAGTACTGTACTGGGTCCCCTGCTAAAAATAACACTTACTAAAAATAGTAAGTGTTCCCCAAACAAACCCAATTGATGGAAGGTGTTGTGAAATGGGGACATTACAAATGTCCTTTTATCAATCCATTCCAACATTCTTGGAAAGTTCCAAAATTCTTGGAGATGCCAACTTTATCGAAAAGGAATTTTGATGGTGGCTGTGAGTTCAGGAAATCAAGATTAGTCCAATGGTACTTTCCGGATGCAATTTTGTCATTTTGGGTGCTCTCCACACTTCTTGGAGAAGTTTTCTATTTCTAGAAAGCACCAACTTTAATAAAGTTCGATATCCTGAGAGTTAAACAATATTTTGGCATGGTCAGCATTCATATTTGGTTCATATTAATATTTTCCGTAACTTTGAGTGGATGTGTGGAAAGCAATTAAATAATTAATTAGTTAATTTTAATTTGTTGAAAAAGTAAAAATTAAAAGACAACTTATATTTAATCATTCAAAAGGAGTCTAAAGTCACTTTTTGGAGGGAAAATAAGAGGACACAAATAATAATATTTAATTATTCCAAAAAGTGCTTATAAAAGGGGATCTTAAGGAGAGAAAGCTCATTCAGAACATTTTATGAAACCCTTGTTTATTTCGGAGATTGAATTAGGTTCATTCTTCAACCAAAGGATGAAAACCTTTTTGGCCATCAGTTCAGTGGAGGAAAACTCACCTAGGTAATTGAGTGGATTCATATAGAGTTCACTGTTGTGTTGAATGTTTGTGCCACTTGATTCTGTAGTGTTTGGTGGAGTTTTGTGCTGAATATCGAGACATCTGTCATGGGTTTGAGTTTAATTGAAAACCAATTGCAAGCAAATAAAAATTTGTGGAGCATATTGAAGATTTGTGTTTGGGAGTGTGGTTCTAGTTCTACACACCAAAGGTTTCATACCGTATTATATCTGCAGTCCTATTTTGAAGACAATATTGCTACCAAAGGAGCCGTCTAAGGAAAGCAAGAAGTGGGTGTTATTTGAAGTGAGCCGATTCATTTATTAGGAGTATTTTGATCACAATATGCTAGCTGTCCCTTGTATATGCCATTTCATTTGTTTATAAGGTGGAACATGGCAGTTTAGGAGGATAAGGGGAGGATACAACATCTTCATGCATGCTGTCTGTTATAGCCAGTAAGGAAAAATAGAAATCTGGGAAGTGATTAACCCAGCCATCACCTATTGAATGATCCAGAATTGCTGCTTACACATAATATCATCAGTAGTTAGTCTATTAGTGAAGTTGCATCCAAAATTGGGCATAAATTGAACAAATTCAGACTGCTGTTATCAGATCAGAACTGTGGGACAGAATTGTAACAAGAATTAGAAGTAAGAACATAACTTTGAGGGAGTGAACACAACTTGTTTTAGCCAGAAAACCCTATAACAACTTGCAGCAATTTAAGTTCAGAATTATCTCTAATTAATATTAGTATATGTTGTTGATTGTAACTATTCCCAGCAATGTTGAATTGACCAACTGTTTGTCAAAATGTCCATGAATGACTCAATGTTTGCAAATGATTGTTAAATTGTCCATGATAACAATAAATAGCTGCAGCTGCTCTTGATCATAAAAACTCAGAATTATTGTTTGGGTAAAATGTTCTACCGTTTGACAAAATGCCTGTGATTTAAAAGTTGGAGAATTTGCAAGTTGAAAAATCTTGGTAGGAACACTACAGTCACTTATTCCAAAACATAAGAGAGAAACATGCACACCAGTGGAGAAAGGTTATTGCTTGGAAATGGAGTTGGTAGAGTCTCAAAGGCCATGCCTTTTGATTTGGACTAACACTGGCACTTACAAATATTGTCTCTTCATCTTGAGATTAGACGAAAATTTAAACTGGGAAAACTTTACATTTGATTATGAAATCAAGTATAAAATAATGGTTGATTGGCTAGAAGAATTCTTACAGGGACTAGTATGAGTATATTTTATCAATGTTAAAAAATTGTATAGCTTAAGGAAACTTCTTCATGTGTCTTGGCTAGAAGTATTCTCTAGGGTGAGGATTATTTTGATTATCTTTAATCAAAGTTAAAAATTGCATAGCTTGAGGGCACTTTTCTGCATGCATGCAAGTATGGATGTAGGCAGTCTTAATATGATGCAACTTTTCCATTTTGTGAAAATTGTTTTGATTCTTTGTGAATCTTAGACTAGCTAAGTTGGTTTGCCTTGTCTTGACAATTCCTCTTCATAAAATTCTTAACTCAAAATGATCTCATTTTACTTCTTTGGCAATAAAAGAAAAATTGAAATTTCTTTCTAGGTGCATTTTAATAAAAGAATTGTAGTATGCTTAATTATATTTTCCAAAATCCTTTGCAGCTTTAACCCCTCAGATTCCTACATATGGATTGAACTATATGGAGTTCCATCGGATAAAGACATCGCTTTTATTGGGAAAGTGAGTCATCACAATATTTCCTTTTGTAGTAAGTGATCATAATACTTACTTAAATACTACTAAAATTGTTTTTAGTTGTTAATCATTTGATAGAATTTTGCAGACTATTCAATCCTGGTATGTGCTTGGTAGATTGGGAGGTTTCAACTCTACAAATATACAGGTTTTATCGCCATCTCCTCTGATATTATTTTTGTTTGTATACAAATGAAACTATCTTTCACTTTTGGAGAAAATATATCTGATATAAATGAACCTATCTTGTTTTTTTGGCTTGGTAATAATTTGCAAAGTTGTCCTGCACGTTTTTGAAATCTCCTTGCAATGGATTACACAGAATGTGTATGCACTAGTACTCTACTAAATCGACCTCTAGATAGTAAAATGTTGAATGCCTCTCTTAGCGTACACTCAAAGGAATCATCGAAGTTACTAAGTGGGTAGTAAATGGGCAATATGCACAGATAATAATTCATGCAATAACGTAAATGAAAGATAATGTGCAAGACAATGAGTATGGCAGTCTGTAGGGAAATAAGTTAATGCAATAAGGGAGAGACTAGTGCTTGCAATAATGCCAACGGAAATATGTTGACCACCATAAATAACAATCATGCAAGAAGTGAAGGGCAAAGAGATGCCTGGGGCCAAGGGAACTTGTTGACACCATGATCTGTGACTTCCAATAAAACTTCTATTTCAAGGTTTGATAGTTTTGCTTGAAACTTTACAAAGGAAGAATACAATAACACACCTCCAAAACCTTCCAAATAAACATTTGTCCAAACAGCAAACTCCTTTTTTGGATTTAGTACCTATAAGATAGGCGTGGTAGTCATGTTACAAAACGAGGTGGCCAAATAATCGATATATTAACAAAGGAGACTAACGCTCCTTATATAGAAAAATACAAGACGATGTTTCTAAATGAAACAATTGTAAACTGAAGACAAAATTAGAAACTGTCTAACCTAACTAAGATGACCATTATATTATTTAATATATTTAATACGCTCCCTTAATGGTCATTGTTCTAACTACCCATAGAAACAAAGAAGGCTGCCCCCTCTCTTCAGAACATTTTGCCACAAAAGACAAGAGCCTGCCGCCACTGGAGATGAGTCTGCCACCAACCCTCCCAGAAATTGCAGAACTTCTGGAAATAAGCAAACATCGCAAAACGTCCAACCTGAGATTGGGTAACAAAGTTGGCCCTCCCAATAGCCAGAGACAAAAAAACAACTGCCATGATTTTGAGGAAAAATCGGCAACCCTCCAAACTTTTGTAGATGAGGATGATGCCCCAAAACAAACTGCAAGAAACCACGATTTTTGAGGACAAAATTGCAAAACCTTGAAACTGAAGTTTACAAAGCATCGTTTTTTCGGAAAAACGGTAAAAACCCACAAGGGAATCCCATGCAAGTTTGCGAATTACAGAACCCAGTACAAAATCTGAGACACAAATCAACATACAAAACATCATTTTTAAGGAAGAATAGTAAAACCTTTCTAGAAACCAGAGAGCCCTCCCGAATTGCAAAAACCTTGACTAGGGCATACAGGAGACCCTTAATTTTTGAGGAAAAAATTATAAACCCTATTACAAAACAATTTTTAAGGTAAAAAATCGCACAAAAACCCACAATAATAATTTTTTAAGGCCAAAAAATTATAAAACCCAAAATAATTTTTTTAAGGTACAAAATTATAAACCCACAATAATTTTTTGGGACAAAATTATAAACCCAAAAATAATTTTTTAAGGTCTTAAAATTATAAAACCCCCAAAATAATTTTTATGGAAAACATTATTAAAACCCCCAACATGGAAGCACAGATCGGGCGCTAAAAGACAACAAAACCCGAATAGAGAAGAGAAAGACTAGAGCCAAGACACCCGAAGATCACGCCAAAACCACGGCCAAAGATCACACCTCCAAAAAACGACATCGAACACCAAAAAATCGTGTGCCAAACTGTAAGGGAATGGAAGAAAAACAGAAAAACCGTCAAAACATGCAGCTCAGGAGCAAAAAAAATGTCAGAAAAATGTCTTCATAAATCGTGATATGGAGAACCCACGAGTTGTAGAGATCGAGCGCAAAAAATAAATAGACGCGGCTTGCAAAAAACGTGAAGCAACTCATCTCGATGGTTGCACCAAAAAAAAAGCCCGCGTTTTTGGTCGCACGCAGGAACCTTGAAACCCTCACGAAGCAGGAAGAAAATACACACGTAGGAGGAAGGACGAAAACGCCAGACGAAAAGACCATGAAAAAATTTGCTAGGAAATACCAAAAATGCATGCACAAAACCCTCGCCCATGGCCTGAAAAACGCGAATAGTAGAAAACGCGATTTTCAACAAGTCCTCATGATTTCAACAAGATAAATCCACGATTTATCACCAAGAAGGATGCCACGATTTTTACTGCTAAAAAAACTATCTCGCGATTTTTTTTTTGAAAGCCCTTGAGAAATACTGCAGAATAAAAAATGCGATTCTCTTAAAAGAAAATTGGCGCAATTTTAAATACAACAATCTGCAAACAAAAATCACTACAAACCCTCTAATTTGTTTTGTTAGCAAAAGAGACCTGCAAAAATCAGAAGGAATCGATCTGCAAAAAGCTCTAAAAAGGTTTTTGAAACCCTCCCAAAATCCTGGGCCTCCCGCAAGGGAGTCAGACCCAGGCCCGCACTGATACCATGTTACAAAACGAGATGGCAGAATAATTGATATATTAACAAAGGAGACTGAGGCTCCTTAAATAGAAAAATACAAGACAATGTTTCTAAATGAAACAATCGTAAACTGAAGACAAAATTAGAAACTACCTAACCTAGCTAAGATGACCATTATATTATTTAATATATTTAATAAGTCAATGCCATTTTCAACTTTTGAAAAGCTTCCTCATACTTTGTAAACAATATACATAAGTGTCTTTTTGCACTCAATTAGTTTCCCTCAGTTATATTCATGCATTGCTTTGTAAACAATATAAATGTCTTTTTGCACTCAGTTTTCCAATGGTAAATTTGAAGCTCGCGTATTGCTGATATTGCTATTCAATGATTTATCATCTTTGAAGTTGTTTGTGTTGTGAGTTGATTGTTTTCAATAATTAAGCAATCTTTGTATTGTTGAAGTAATTGGAGGAAGTACTGTGGCTTTGTACACAATCCTTTGAATTTAATTCACAGTTTATGTGTTTATGTTCAGTCAATCCAGTTTTGTTCCATTAATGATTTTCAATTTCTATGTTAAGTTGATGAAAATCATAGACATCCTTTAGTTATTTTCTACAAAAATTCATGTCTAGTATAGATCTGCTGAACTTGCATTGTACTTTAGGTTGAGAAAACAAAAAGACAAGCCTTTATTAAGTTGTTTGTATTGCATACTCTCTAAATTCCTTAGATTCTATGTTAAAGGGATCTTTCCCATACATCTTGAAGAACAATTTACTGTACATGCTTTTTTGTTTTGTGTTACTTTGTGAGGTGTGAATTAAAATGCTAACAAAGAGAAAATGAAATCTCCTTGAATCAAGGCAACAAGTTTTGAGTTAAGAGACTAAGATGATGGGCTACAAAGTAGAGTGAATTGTATAGAAGCACAAGATGGAAGCTTAGTTGGAGAATCAAAAGAAAGGATTTGAGACACATTGCAAAGGTTAAAGATGATATAAAGAAGATGTTGGAACTCTACTATGCTTCATACTAATTAAAGACATATTGAAAGGGTTTTGGCATGATTGACATTTGAAACTTAAGGAGAAACATTACCAACAACTACACAATCCATAACCCAAAAGCTTCTCTAACATCACAAGTATGAACACCATTGATGATTACACTAGTTCATACTTAGTGGGTTCCCTTGTGTTGGTACCTTGGAGAAACATCTTCCTGTGTAAAACCCATAGTTGGCTCGATTAGGGAGGTCCCATTGAGAAAGGCGCCAACACTTAAGCCTTATCATAATAGTGGATCCATCATTTACCTTCTAGCTCTCTACTAAAGTCATCAAGGATTACAACCAATTTATAGGTCATACTTGTTGAACATAAGTTGTCATTGATGTCAAAGAATTAATGTCAAGGAGTAGTGTCCTTGACGTCAGGTAGTGCTCATTGGTATCTAAGGAGTAATGTCAGCAGTACAGTGAGAACTAAATGTAATTGTACTTGAATTATCATTAACAATCGCATTTTGAGAACAACGAATCTTACTCCCTACAATATGCTTGCAATATCATGCTTGCATCTATTCTTGTTGATAGAAGTAATTTGAAAGTTTGATCTAGAATGTTGGAGGTTAGTTTCTCAGGGCAAAGAGTTTTTTTCTAGCAATATAGTTATGTTCTGTATTCCCTTTTGGATACGAGTTTTGCTTTGCGGTTTGAAAGGAGAGTATGTTGTAATGTCCCTGTGATGTCCCCGTCCCTTTTGAAGCACTAAATGCAAATTGTGAATTAATTAATGTTTTGGGACTTTATAAAAAGTTATTAATAAATATTTGCTTCATTTTATAAAGTCTTGTTTAAAATAAATCCGTTATTTCAACGGAAGTGGTGAAGCTTATATTGTGATCGGGGGCATTTCTTTGCATAGGTCTGAGAATCGAATGTTTGATTGTTTCTTGATTCTGAGAACGGAAACTCTCAGTAATCTTCACCATGTTTGGACGTAGCCCTAAAAATGGTTTTATCTTACATTAATGGTGATGGAAAACTTCAGGGAAGCTCTAGTTGAATTTAAATCTTATCATCATTTCTTAGCTCGGCGGCACCCCAGTTCTCCAACAATGGTGACGGAATTACAATGGCAATGTACAGTAGTATTAAGCAGACCTCCTTTTGACAATTAAGAGCCGAAATGAAACAAGCTTGAAGTTATATCCGGACGGCATCAACCTGGGTTTATTCTACTCAACCGAATATCATTTCTGTGGGCTCTATTGAAATGGCGAATGAGGAAAGATCTTAATATCCTCATCATTGGATGTGCTCCTCTCTTCCGGCAGCAGGAGAAACACATTTCGATCATTCTCTAAGACCCGATATCGGGCATATCAGCAGCGCTGTTTAACACGAGTATGTTTACTTATTTATATTCTAAATATGTTAGATATTTAGGAGGCTGAAGATGTCAATGCAATCTGAGTTTGCACACTAGCATAGTGCCTATAACTATTTGATATAATTTGACCAAGTTGAGTCAATCATTTTCTATATGCGTCTGGAAGTTCTGCGTGTCGGGTCTGTAGCAGATGAATTTCTTGTCTCATGTATATCAAGGACTTGTTTGAAACATTGACTTAATTTTGAACGGCATGTTATGCACTCTGAATCTGAATGTCAATGAGAATTCAGTGTCTCCACAATTTAGTTGGTAGTATGAGGGATTGTATACCTATGACATCCCACTGTTCATCTGTTGTCATCAGAAATTCTGAATGGTATGTGGGAATTAATTGAGTTATTTGGTGCAACAATTTAGTTCATTAATTTTCCAGTGCAATCTTCCAACAACAAGCTATTTATATTATAGCAAATTCAATTGATTTATATATGTTATGAGAAGAGAACATCATAGTCCCCTACTTGGAGTATGCCTGAATTTTCCTTAAGGACAATTACACAACATAAAATTACTTTACAAATAATATTCCATAGCAAATTATATAATAGATATTGAACTCAAGAATAAATGAATTATTAACACTTATGAAATAATGAATAACAACTTAAATTTGAATCCATTCTATAAACTCTTTTCAATAACCAATCATGGTAGGGATTGGAGAGAAACGCATGATGGGGTGCTAGAAAAATTGTTCATCACAAGTAAGGCCAAGGGCGTGCTCATACCCCCCTTGGCCCCAAGTGGTAGGAATATGTAATGAGCCAACCAATTTTTTTCAAATTTTCCAAAGAGCAACCCAATACAACAAGCACCCGTTAAGGTTAGCTCATCCAAACCAACTGCTGGAAAGTAACTCTACACCAAGAATGTACACCAGGATCCCAATGTTGGGCAAGGTGTGAGCATATGGCACTGAGGATCGTCAGTAGCAACTAAAAGATTACAATGCTGGAAAGTAACCCAACACCAAGAATGTGCACTCAAGACCCGAGGTGGGTGAGGTGCTAACATATGGCGAAGGGGATCATTAGTGCTCAAAGAAGTACAATGCTGAAATGAAAGCTCAACCACTTATTCAACGGGAGCAAAAGAAGAACTGAAAAGAAAGAAGGCTCAACCACTTATTCAGCGGGAGCTATTACAATGAAAGTAACAATTGTTTGTTCCCCTTCTTGGCGGTAAACCATCCAAGAGCTTAAGTGTGTTTGTTCATTTTCCTTCTCTGGCAATAAACCGTCCACAGATTGTTAATGTTGCTGCTTAAAGAAATTAAGTAATTGCAGAATTAAAATGACTGAAATAGTACTACTATTTGCAGCCTTACAATGCAACAATCTGTAGATTACAAAGTATTAAAATTGTGAAATCAATGCAACAACTGTAAGATTGTTTCTCCAACATCAAAGACTCAGCAACACTGAAAATGCAACCCAAAATCTGAACTTCTACAAGTCTAATATAAAAACCAGCAAACTGAAAATGCCCAACCAGCAAGACTGAGACCCACTAAAATGCTTCTAACTCCTCCAATACTCATCCGATTTTCATGAAATCAAATGCAAAGACTCTAAGAACAATGGCGACCCAGTCAAGACTCAGAAACGGCTGCAACAACTACTCAATGAATTTTCTAAACATTTGCCAGGCAAGATGAAGTGGTGCGGCCTCAAGAGGGGTGACTTCTGCAAGATAAAATCCAAATCTGCATAATAAAATCTGAAACTCTCCAAAAAGGGGCACCCAAGGATGACAATGACATATGCAAACTACCCAGAACAATATAAATTTATTCTAAGACTTATGAGCAAAAAATACTTTCAGCTATGCTAGACCAACAAACTCAGAAATACTCAAAAACTCCATAAAACTCCATCTCAAGTGCTCAATCTGCTCTCAAGAGTCAAGAACAGCCTTAATCTTAACTAGTTGCTATCTTTCAAGCAAGAAGCTAAGCCAAGCTAGGAGGTATGCATTCTTCAAAGCAACTCACTCACCATTTCGGCAGCATAACAGTATATTTTCTTCATGGATGAGAAATGAAGGAGCAAGAGCCTCATTATATAGATTTGTTGTGAATCTCCAAAAGCTTCTAGAAGGGCACCCAAATTCAAATTACATTTCCCCCCAAAATGGAATCCAAATTCAAATGCAAATTGATCTTATTCCTCCAAGTTGTCCTTTTCATAAGACCTTTGAACTTTATTAAAATTGCAATATTCCCCCAAGAAGGCGTCCCAAGTATTTAAGGAAATACTTTATAAAATATTACTCCTCTAAAGCTAGGCGTCCCACATAAGCATTAAAATATGACGTTATCATTTTTCAATAATCCAAGCCTTAGCCAATTAAAATATTGAAATATTTTACCTCTTCCAAAGGACGCCATCACAAACTCCAATTTTACCAAAAATAGCTCCAAGGATGCTGGAAAGACCAACTGCCCAATTTGACTTGCCAGAAATAGCCACTGCTCTAGATTGCTGAATTGCTGCTAAAAGTAGCACTGCCAAAAATAGAACTTACCAAAAATAGCATACTGCTAAAAATAGTAAGTTGTTCCAAACTCATTTTGAACACAAACCGAGCAGCCGTCGTAACTTACTAAAAATAACAAGTTTGGAAAAGTCCACTGTTCTTGATGCATGTCACATCACTATGAAACACTCTGAAAACTCAAAAGGAATCTAGAATCCAAATTGAAAAACTCCAACATGCAAGCCTCCAAAGGCGGCCGAGAACGCAAGTCAATATCTTGTCATGTATGCTACCTTATCATGAAGTTCTCCAAAAACCCAGAAAGTTCCACCAAACATGCGTTAGAAACTCTTGCATGCAAGACCTCAAAACCTCCTCAAAAGTGGAAACCCTAATTTCAGCTTCTGACTAGCCTACGGGCTTCTAGAAATAGGCTATCAAACACAGAAGAGCATATGGCTAAAATGGGGACATTACAAAATATCCAACCAAGACAATTCCATCCAACTTAGGGTGGCGTTCTTACGTTGAGAGAACCTATACATCATTCATCTCAATTAAGCCCAAGGGCATGCTCATACCCCTTGGCCCTAGGTGGTAGGAACATCCAATCAAGACAATTCCATCCAACTTAGGGTGGCGTTCTTACATTGAGAGAACCTATACCGCCCTTAGCTAACATCTTTCCTTGCCAATTCCTAATATGATTGCCATATTTATATTAAAGAATCATAATTACTTATAAGGCTCACTGCAATCATCATTATTGCATGATCGTATATCTTTTGAATATAAAACCATCGATCATCTTCAAAAATACATTTATTATTCAGACAACAAATACTGCAGAATATTAGAAAGGATCAGATTTAAACACAAATACATAAACAACGAATAGGGACAAAAATAGGAGTATTTCCTGAGCATAGCAACATATACAATATGATATACTTAGATTTGGGAAGAAGAAATAAGAAGTCAAATATGGAAAGTATGTATGAAGAAGAAGATAGTTCAATGGAAGATAAAAGAATACAAATGAAAAGTCAATAACGGGAGTAAGTTAAATATAATTACACACACACACACACACACACATATAGGATATCTATATATGTGAATTATATACGATTATGCAACAATGATGCTTGCAACAATTATTGAGCCTTATAAGTAATTATGACTCTTTGATATAAGTATGGATAATAGATTCTTATTTATTTGATCTATACTAATGATATCTTCTGAATGTTAAGGAAAAGAGCAGATCTGGATATTGATAGTAGTCAAGGCATACATCATAAGTAATTGATCAACGACATAACCTTTTATACATATACAATAGATTCAATCTAATCAATTCTTGTGGTATGCAAAGATAATTGTTTTATGCTTATTCATTAGATAAGTGTAGATATATAATTGTTCAAATTAGACACCGATATAATATCATATTATGTAGCATATATTTACTAATATTATGAATAGTGATATGATCCTAGTTTGGCGATAATTGGTCATGAAGGGATGAGGCAAGACTGCAAAAAGGGAGAATTGTGAGTAGGACCCCCTATTATGCAA
The DNA here is from genome assembly GCA_007258455.2 of Sequoia sempervirens. NCBI lineage: Eukaryota > Viridiplantae > Streptophyta > Pinopsida > Cupressales > Cupressaceae > Sequoia > Sequoia sempervirens. The sequence continues at coordinate 25,792 of VDFB02299600.1, forward strand.
AAAGGGAGAATTGTGAGTAGAACACCCTATTATGCAAAGAGGGAGAACTGCAAGTAGGACACCCTATTATGATAAAAGGGAGAACTATAAGACACACTATTATGCAAAAGGGAGGATCAAGGACACCCTATTGCAGCCTTCCAACTATCCCCGCTTGAATCAATTGTTGAAGTAAATAAAGAAAGGTCTTCAATCATAAGAGTAGAGGTTGGCATGATGGAGAATAGTGTAAAGCCCTTACTAGGTACACCACCTCATGATGATGGTTAAGGACCATCGGTTAAGGACCACATGAGGCCACAAAGGATAAGGTCTTGCTATTGGGCCTAGGGTAGAGGATACTTGGGGCACCTCATCATGTCCTCCTCATTATGGTTGAGCCCATGTAGTCCTTGGGACTTGTTGTATATATGTGTATATATATAAATATAATCTTTTTTGAGACTTAGGACTAAATGTATTTCATGGATTATGTCTGTCATATTCATTTAACATGGTTGCAGGTTTCCATAACTAGACTGACATCATCTCAATTTTAAGTAGGAATTATATCTTTAACTACAATTTGCTATTGTTTTCATTTTGAATTGTGTAATGTCCCCAATTTAGCCCTACGCTCTTCATTTGGTTTTAGCCTATTTCTGGGAACTCGTAGGCTAAGCAGAGGCTTGAATCAAGGTTTCCAAACTTCTTGGAGGACGTTTTCGTCCTTTTGCGGAGCTTGCACTTGGAAATGTTGAACTTGGATTGCGGATTCCTTCTGGGTTTTCTGAGAGCTTCGCGTTGGTGGTTTCGGTTTGGCATTCTAAGCACTTTCGAGAATTTACTATTTTTAGTAAATTCTATTTCTGGCAGTGGTCCTGTTGGCTTCGGCTCGGTTGGCTCTCATCTTCAGTATGTTCATTTGGTTCGATCAATCTTGACCTTGGGAAGCATTTTTGGTGAGATATCCAGTTGATTTTAAAATATTATACTTTAATGTTATATTTTATTATTGTGACCCCTTGGTCTAGTGAAACAACTTTAAGTTGTTCTTAAAAAGGGGACTTGGAAGGGTGGCGCCTCATGCTGATGATTTAATATTTTTCTTAAGGCCAAAAACAATGCTTTAAAAGAGGACGCCTTTTTATGAAGTGAAGATTTTAAAATAAATTAAAAAGTTAAATTGCCTTGAGAAAAGGGACGCCATCTTTGGAGGGAAAAGGAGTTACTTCAAATTTGAAAATTAGGGTTTCTAGAAGCTTCTGGAAAGTCATCACAAGTTTATAAAAGGAGGTCTTGGTCTTCATTTTCAACATCTGATATCTTGAGTATTGTTATGCTGCCGAAATGGTTGCTGGATTGCTTCGAGGAATGAATGCCTCCTAGCTTGGGCTCGACTTCGTGCTTGAGAGATAGCACCTAGTAGAGAGGTTTGCTTGTTTTGAGTGAATTTGTAGTGAGGTTTTGCATTGTTTTGATGATCTTGCATTTTGTAGCTGAGTACTTGCATTTCTGTCATATTCTGGATGTTGCTGAATATCATAGCTGATTCGAAGTTTCATTCATATATCAAAAATAAAAAAAGATATTGTTCTGGGTGTTGGTCATATCATCTTCTCTACTTGGGGCGACCTTACTTGCAAATTTGTGGGATTTTTAATGAAGTTTCTGATTTTATAAAGCAAATTCGTCATTTCTTGAAAGCCCTACTTTCTGGAGTGCTTTGGGATCCGTGCCATTAATTAATAGCCACTTTTAGCTGTCCCTTCTCATAACTAAGCTAGGCGCCATCTTCTTGAGGGTCTATTGCATCAGATTTGAAGTCATTTGGGTCAGTTTTGAGTGAGTTGTGTGCATTTCACTGAGTTACTGTACTGCTGGTTATCATTTTCAGTCTTGGTTCTGTCATAACAGCTTGCATAAAATCTATCATTTGAGTTAGGTTTTGAAAGGAGAGACATTGAGAGTATTAAGGAAAGCATTGTACTTTGTTGCAGCATTGGGAACACTCTTATCTTGTGCTTAACAGATAAATCTCTGATATTGTAAGCTGAACAGTAGTACTGTCAGCATCTTTCTTATTCTTGCTAATCTCATATTTGTAACTGCCCACTGAATAAGTGGAAGAGGCTGGCTTGCCGCCTATCTACAGTTGAATTGCATTGTAATATCTTTCATCTCCGCCCTATGGTAGCTCCATTCCCACTCCGGGTTTGAAAGCACATTCTGGGTGTTGAGTTTATTCGAAGTTGCATTTGTATTTCTTTGAATCTCCACCAAATGGTCGCCTCATTCCATTCTGGTTTGGGTAGCACATACTTGGTGTTGAGTTACTTTCAGTTGCAGTTCTGATTTATTGTACTGACGATCCTCTTGCCATATGATAGCCTCTCTCTTGTTGAGATTGAGTGCGCATTCTTGGCAAAGAGTTATATTGTAACTGCTGGTTGATTTATCTAACCCTAACGGGTGCCTTCTGTATGTTGTTGTAATTGCATTAAAAAATCGGAAAAAATTTGGTCCGGTCATTACAAATTGTGATTCAAGGCAAAATATAAGGTGATCCCAAAGGGGGACATTACAAGTGGTATCAGAGCCAGGTTTCTGCCAACTTGTGAGACATCCTCACTTTAACTACCATTCAATTAGAATTTACTATTCAATCTTCTTCCTAAGTAGGCCAATAATGCATGCGTGTGCCTTTCATGTGTATACTTTGAGACTTACATATATTCGTATGTATACTTCATGACTTACGTGTATTCATGACAATACTTTGTGACTTACGTGTATCCATGAGTGTATTCAAGTATGTATTTTGTGACTTATGTATATTCAAGTCTATACTTTGCAACTTACATGTATTCATGTAAATACTTTGTGACTTACATGTATTCATGTAAATACTTTGTGACTTATGCGTACTCATGTGTATACTTCTTGACTTATGTGCATTCATGTGTATACTTTATGACTTACGTGTACCCATGAGTATACTTTGTGACTTACGTGTATTCAAGTGTATACCTTGTGACTTACGTGTATTCATGTGTATACTCTGTGACAAACGTGTATTCAAATGTATACTTTGTGAATTACGTGTATTCATGTGTGTACTTTGTGACTACATGTATTCATGTGTATGCTTCATGCTTCCTATATTATGTGTATTCCTGTGTATACTTCATGCTTCATGTGTATACTTTATGTATTACGTGTATGCTTCATGCTTCCTATATATACTTCATGTATTACATGTATTCACGTGTTTCCTTCATGCTTCATGTCTTACATATACTTATGTGTATACTTAGTGTATTACGTGTATGCTTCATGCTTCATGTGTATACTTCACGTATATGCGCCATGCTTTGTGTCTTACATGTATTTATATGTATACTTTGTGTATGGTGTATATCTTTGTGTTTGCTTCATGCCAGATGTGTCTTCAACAAGATTACTCCATGTATGTATATGATTCCTTTATGCTTAAAAATGTTAAATACTTTGTCTATCAAATGCTTCTTGGGTTGAGAAGCACTATCAAATTAACTTATTTAATTTTAAATATTATTAGCCTCCAAATGCGACAATGAAGAGTTGTAACTATTGAGGTTAAAAGCTGTGACTCCCTCAAACTTGAGATATAAAAGGGAGAGCATTTCATTTGAGAAAGTCATTCATAACATCATTGAAGAATCCAATTGAGAATAGAGTTAAATTAGATTCTCAAGAATAGGAATGATGTGAGAAAGGATGTAACTCCCAATATGAAAGGTTGTGACTCTTCAATGTAATGTTCCCATTTTACGATGTCCTCTTTCAGTTAGGGTTGATTCGGGCACATTTAGTATTTTTAGTAAGTGCTATTTTTAGCAGGGGGTTTGGTATGGTGCTTCAGTCTTTGGTGAGCCTTCTCAAGCGTTTCAATCTCTCTCTGGCCCATGTTTTAGGGCACAATTTACTAGTTTTAGGACTTTCGAAAAATAGTAAGTCAATTAGGGTTAGCCGGACCAGGTCAAGATGGGTCTTTGCAACACTTATTCAGTCGATACAAATTTCTAAGGTTGAATCATTGGAAAAAATTGAAAGAATGTTTCGAAAAGTGAGCTTAAATAAAGTGACTTTATATCTTTTAATTAAAGGGGTCATAAGGGGTCACTTTTAAAAAAGACCATGGACGCCTATCACATTAACTTAAGTTGTTTTTAAAGTTACATTTTATATTCTCATTTTGGGGCACCTAAGTATGAAGGAGGAAGTATTTAAAAATAAATTAAATCAATAGCTAGTGAAGGTGGCGTTGGAATTCTAGGGTTGCTTAGTCGCCCTAATTTTCTCATTGAGACAAATAAAGTGTTTTGGGAAATGCTCTTTCATTATGGATGCTTTTGATATTGGATTGGTGTGCATTCTCTTGGAGCTATGGAAGCTTGAGGGTTTGAACTAGAGACTTTGCTGAGATGAAAACCTCATCAAAGATCCCTTCTTTGTGTGTGAAAGACCACATCAGGAAGGATTATTGGAGGCCTCACACAGGGGTTTCATTTGTGCTTCAAAGTTGCAGTTTTCAGACTTTTGGATTGAAGATTTTGATCATATTTTGAAGTGGGAATGAGATATTTTGGCTTGTGATGATATTGCTTTGATTTGGGTGATGATAAAACACATTTTGGTGGTGATTTTAATGATTTCTGGACATTCTCTTATTGGGACTGAATCTGGTTTTTAGCTTGTATCTCAAAAAAGGATTGAGCATTTGAAATGGGTATTGTTTCTGTGGAAGAGTCATCTCATGGCGATTCCAAAGTGCATTAGATTTTAATTTTTGAATGAGAAATGAATTTTCAGTGGCAGATCGAACTTCACAGGAGGGCGCCCCTTTGTGGGTGATTATCCTCAGTTCTAGGTCTGATTCTGGTTTGGCTTCAGTTGCTGGATATTCGTGGGGTTGAAGCTTTGGAGGCGTGGCTGTAGTAGGGAAAAAAAGACATTAAATCTGCCCAGTTTTATACTCTTGGAGGGATTCTTAAAATTGCTGCTTGGCGTCTTCGTTGGGCTATCTTTCTGAGTGTGTTCCATCCTTTGAAGCAGCTTGTTGAAGGGAGTTAGGGCCTCTCCTTTGCATAATCTGAAGACCCTTTAATGAGAGTTGGGCGTGGCAACAAGAAATCTATTTTCTGTTGTAAGGAGCTTATTCACAGGTTTTGAAAAAATACTTAAATTCTGAGTGTGAAAAAAAGTAATACAAGGAACTGAAATGTTCTGTTATTTAAATCTGAATATTTGAAGCTCAGAAAGTTATCTTTCCTTGTGCATTTGCTTCAGTTTTATGTTCTTTGCATTACATATTTCTTGCAATGTCAAAATCAATGAATGGCTCATGAAACCCTACACATTAAATTCTCGCAAAAAACAAACACAATCAGCAAGGAAGTGAATTTAGGGGAAAACAAAAAAATTAAATTTCGGGGTTGTTTATTACATTCAAAGGCGAAAAGTTGTGAGCCTTAAAATAGGAAAGACTATGACTCTTTTATAACGAAGGGCGGTGAGTCATTTGCAAAGGGGGTGACTCCTACAAGAAATGGATATAAAGGAATAAATCTATCCAAAAGTTTTCTTCTCCCAAATCCTTGATCAAAAGGATTTCAATATTAGGCACCTTAGATACGAATGAAGTGACAATAAAATTGTTACACAAGCTTACTGAAAGTTACATTATGGGCCCATAATCCACAAATCCCATGATCATTTTCACTGTTAAACCTTGGGATAAATTGATATGATTTAATAAATCAGGTACTTTCCCAAGATATGAAAATAAATTTAGTATCAAAAATGGAGATATGACAAAGAAGAGTGATAACCTCCAATGGAATTAGAAGATGGAACATGAATTGGATAATAAGGGAAAGCTATAAATTTAAGTCCTATTGCTTGCTAGGAATGCTAAACTATTGTACATCTTTTTGATTGACTTGATCAATCCCATAAATTTGTACTTAAGTAGTAATTACTTATGAGAATGACAAATGTTTGACTAAAACACTTACCTCAAACTTTGTTTGAATGATTACACAAAATGAAACATACTTTATCTAAGGGAATTTATCATTCAAACATCCAAGTCCTTCACACAAATGCAAAAGTGATTGGGCACAAAGGAGTGGGATTTTGATATTCACAACACTCCCACAATCCATCATGATTTTTGATTTCAACTAAGGATAATGAAGAGTTTGTTTCATCGCCTAGGATCCTTGTGGTGATAAAATGAGAGAAAAGTTGTCTGAAATAACAAAATCTTGCCAATTTCCAAAATCCTGGTTTTGTTGTTGAGAGATATTGGGAAATAGTAGTACATAAGACAATAAATTGTCCTCATGGAATTAACCTTATTGATAATATACTAACAATCACTCTCCAAGGACATAACCAAGATGATCATGACTAGCTATAGAGTTTTCATCTCCTAAATCCATCAAAGCATAACAAATAAAGCTAATTACATCATAAGAAGGAGCAATACAAATCTACAAGGTTGAATTGGGATCTTGGTAACTTCAAGAGCATCCTAGATTGTGATTGCTTGAGGATAAGCAAACTTGGGAAGGGGAGACTGTCATGCCCCCAAAATTGCAACACTACAAACCCATAAATGCAAATAAATAAATAAAATAAATATTAAAATATAAGTATAATTAATTTAAATATTATTATAATAATTGTCATTATAATATAATAATATACTATAAATATTAAAGCATAAATATAAAACTAATATAAAAAAATAATAAAGATAAATATAAAATATATTTATATAAAATATATAACATAAAAGGAAATACATTTATAAAATGAGCAGGCATCATAAAGGAAGCAACGGTTAATTCTAAAACAGCAGCGCTAGACCTTAAGGTAAAAGTAGCGATTATAAAGGCAACAATGGGAATTAAAAATAAAACATATTTTAAGACAGTGCTAAAGTATATGGAGAGGCATCGATTAGGTGATGACTTTTCAAGGGGTTGTCTCTATCCAAAATGATGTGCCTCTTCATAAGAGACATAAGGACATAATAAGGTATAAAATAAGGAGAAGATATGGGAAATAGAGGGCAGAAAGGAAGTAATATCTTTTGAATATAAAACCATCAATCATCTTCAGAAATACATTTATTATTCAGACAACAAATATTGCAGAATATTAGAAGGGATCTAATTTAAACACAGATACATAAACAGCGAATAGGGGCAGAAATAGGAGTATTTCTTGAGCATAGCAGCAGATACATTAATATGATATACTTAGATTTGTGAAGAAGAAATAAGAAGTCTGATATGGAAAGTATGTATGAAGAAGAAGATAGTTCAATGAAAGATAAATGAAGATAAATGATAAATCAATAAGGGGAGTAAGTTAAATATAATTACACACACACACACACATATGTGAATTATATATGATTATGCAATAATGATGCTTGCAACAATTATTGAGCCTTATAAGTAATTATGACTCTTTAATATAAGTATGGATAATAGATTCTTATTTGTTTGATTTACACTAACGATATCTTCTGAATGTTAAGGAAAAGAGTAGATCTGGATATTGATAGTAGTCAATGCATACAACAGATGTAATCGATTAATGACATAGCCTCTTATACATATACAACAAATTCAATCTAATCAATTCTTGTGGTATGCAGAGACAGTTGTTTTATGCTTATTTATCAGATAAATGCAGATATATAATTGTACAAATTAGACACCGATATAATATCATATTATGTAGCATATATTTACTAATATTATGAATAGTGATATGATCTTGGTTTGGCAATAATTGGTCATGAAGGGATGAGGCAGGATTGCAAAAGGGAGAACTGTGAGTAGGACACCCTATTATGCTAAAAGGGAGAATTGTAAGACAACCTATTATGCAAAAAGGGAGGATCAAGGATACCCTATTGCAGCCTCCCAACTATCCCTGCTTGAATCAATTGTGAAGTAAAGAAAGAAAGTTCTTCAATCATAAGATGAGATGTTAGCATGATGGAGAACGGTGTAAAGCCCTCACTAGGTACACCACTTCATGGTGATGGTTAAGGACCATCAATTAAGGACCACATGAGGCCACAGAGGATAAGGTCTTGCTGTTGGGCCTAGGGTAGAGGATACTTGGGGTACCTCATCATCCTCCTCATTATGGTTGAGCCCACGCAGTTCTTGGGACTTGTTGTATATATATATACATATAACCTTTCTTAGACTTAGAACTAAATGTCTTTCATGGATTATGTCTGTCATATTCATCTAACATGGTTGTAGGTTTCCATAACCAGACTTACATCATCTCAATTTTAAGTAGGAATTATATCTTTAACTACAATCTACTATTGGTTTCATTTGGAATTGTGATTTCAGGGCAAAATATAAGGTGATCCCAAAGGGGGACATTACATAATCACTGCCACCTTTTAGTGATTTGCTGTTTTTCAATAATAATGATCGCTGCATTATTAGTGGTCTTAGAATCACTGCATATATTAATCTCATAAATAATCGTTGCATATAAACACAAATAATCGCTCCTTAAAATAGATGATAATTGTTGACTTAAATGGATGATCATTGCTTTAAACAGATCATTGCCTTAGAAGTGTATTAATTTCTGCTCTTAAAACGTTTCTGTGAAGGTTGTGATCGGGGGCATAACAGTCCGCCCTGCCCAAGATTGCTTGTCCTCAAGCAATCACAAGCTAAGCTTTGTAATTTTTTGACATTGCTCTTTTTGTGATGTAATTAGCTTCTGTTGTGATACTTTAGGAATTGAAAAATTCTACAACTAGTGGCAATTGTCTTGGTTATGTCTGACTCAACACTACAATGATGTACTTGAAGAGCAGTTGATAGTATACTTACCTAAACTTGACTACCAGTAAGCTTAATACCATCCCTTAAGTATGAGGACAGTTTGTTGTCCAATATTCTTCTGACTTATGCACTACTACTTCCCAATAACTCTCAACAACAAAGGCAGGAGTTGGAAATTGGCAAGACCTATTATTTAAGACAAGTTTTCTCTCATTTCATTACCACAAAGATTAGGGCAATGATACAAATTCCTCTCTACCCTTGTTGAAATCCAAAATGATAGAAAAATGTTGCATCCTTCATTATGATGGAGAATGGGAGTGTTATTAATATCAAGATCTTACTCCTTGGTGCAAGGTCAATTTTCATTTGAGTAAGGGATCTAGATGTTGTTTACTATAGGTTGTATCCCCTCTAAATAATCAAATGACAATTTCCCTTAGATAAAGTATATTTCATTTCTCATAAACATTCAAGCCAAGTTTTGAGGTGAGTTTGTTTCTAATGAGGATGTAATACAAAATAGCCTAAAATATCTTCCAACATATATTCTCTTATCATTGATTCATATGTTATAACCTTCTAAGTATATATTCTCTAATACAAAATTATTGGATTGATTAAGTCCAATAAAGAATGAAAGATGTACAATAGGACTTAAATTTTTACGTTTACACTAAATATTCAATTCTTGTCCAACTTCCAAATCAATTGGAGGATGTCACTCCTCTTGTGAAATTTGATATATCCCATGTTTGACACTAAAATTATTTCATATCTTGGGAAAGTATTGTTTATTTCACCTAATTCATTTAAACAATAACAATTTTTTTTCCAAAGTTTGAGAGGTTAGAATGATCTTTGGATTTGTGGGTTATGGTCCCACAATGTAACTTAAAATAGACTTATGTAACAAATTTGGGTGTAACTTGATTTGTATCAAATTTATCTAAAGCATATGTATTCCTAATATTGATGTCCTTGATGTTTAATCATGAATGTGGAGTTACTTTGATCAAGAAAAGGACTTAGGAGAAGACCCTTTGATGAAGTGATCTACTCTAGATATTACATATAGAAGTGCATTTGGTTCATAAGACAAGTTCACTAGATCAATTTTGTAGGTTACAAGGTTGATCCATGCATCGCCATTGTTTCTATGAGTGTGGGATAGATCATATGTTATGGATTTGATTATGATCTTGTCCAAAGCGAATAGAACAAATTACTAGGGTTACCCCAAGTTTCCGGGACGGGGACGGTAGGACGAGTCCCCAAGTTTCCGATTTTGAGGCCAAATTTAGGGACGACAAGGGATGACTATATAAATATATAGGGAAAATTTAAAAACTATAGGGAAATTTTAAATATTCATATGATAACATGGAGAAGGCATGCATAATACACATTATAGAACATTAACATATAACATTTGTGTTCAACATTATGCCAATACTCAATACGCATTCAAAATTAACATACACCTAATCGGTGCCTCGAACGGGGGAAATGAACCCTCCTCAGCGGTCTGTACGCGCGTGCTTTCTGCGCATTGCCACCGTACCAGCCCGTGGGCGCTGACCTGGGGGTACCACATCCGGGCGAACCCTCATAACCCACGGCCCAGCACTTCAAAAGTGGGCCCAAAAGTGAATAAAAAGCAATTTTTTAATTTCTATTTTGCTACAAAACCCTAAAACGACCCAATATGAGGCATTTTAACACTAAAGCATTTCATTTTTACCTCTCATTTTGCTCTCTCCATAATTTGTGTCCATCTTAGCATTTTGAAGGGAGGTGATTGCATTTGAAGGAGATCGATTGTGGAGTGGCAAATAGCTTCTACAAAGGAGATTTAAGTGTTCAAGGTATGCATTTAAACCCTATTCTTCAATCTTTTGATGATTTTTTTTAAGTTTCTTAGTTTTTGATGAATTTTTTCAAGTTTGTGAAGAAGTTTTTCAAATATATATATTTTTTTTTCATTTTTTTTATAGATTGCAACAATGGCAAGTAGTCAAAGTTCAGTGGGTGGGGATGGAAGCCAAAAGTTTAAAATTGATAAAGGATCTCCTTTATGGAGACATACCACACGAATTTCACAAATTCCTGGAGGTGGGGGGTTTGTTTGGAAGTGTAATTTTTGCAATGCACAATATAATAGCTCCTACTACCGAGTAAAACTTCATTTTATGGGCCCTGGTGGTAAAGGGATTAACATGTGTGTGGGTCCAGATAAGAAGGGGTTATCTACTGTACAAATAGCAGGATTTATAAAAGAACAAGAAGATGCCGACAATTCAATTGCAAGAGGAAAACAAACTAGTTATAGTTCCGGAAAGAAAAAACAAACATTACCCACTCATCAGATAGTTAGGCCCTCTAGACATCCCTTCTTGTCTATACCCTCTACGGAAGAAGAAGATGAAGAACTAGAAACCACCACCCGCAAGAGAGGTCCATTAGAGAAAGCATTTAAAATGGAGGCAAGAGATATTGCTGAAGAAAAAATTGCACGTTGCCTCTATGCCAATGGTCTTCCATTCAACTTGGTGAGATCACCATATTGGAAGGACATGGTGTCAGCAATAAATAGTGCACCTCCTGATTTCACAAGTCCTGGGTATGAAAAGGTGCGTACCACCTTATTGCAAAAAGAGAGGAAATATGTAGAGGCCCAACTAAAACCAATTAGAGATTCTTGGGTTGAAACAGGTGTATCTATTGTTTCCGATGGATGGAAAGATTGCAAAAACCGTCCATTGATTAATGTTATTGCAGTGTCCCCCAAGGGGGCAATGTTTTTGAGGGCGGTTGACTGTGAAGGGCAAGTGAAAGATGCAATGTTCATTTCCAGGATTCTCATTGACTCCATAGAGATGGTGGGTAGTGAAAATGTTGTCCAAGTAGTTACGGACAATGCAAAAGTTTGCAGGGCTGCAGGTGCTTTGGTAGAGGCCAGATATGAGCACATCTTTTGGACACCGTGCACTGTACACTCCCTCAATTTGGTGATGCAAGCAATTGGCACCCAAATAGAGTGGGTGAAAGAAATATACCAGGAGTCTGAGGAGATCCAGATGTTTGTGACAAACCACCATATGTCACAAGCAATTTTCAGAACTTTTTCAACATTGGAATTGTTGAAGGTAAATTTTAAAATTTAATATATTTAGTTTCATTTATCATTTATGTCATGTTTTACATAATTGAATAAAATAATTTTTTGCATTATTTACATATTTTAAATGTGTTATTAACTTACTATTAACATGTTCTTAGGTTGCCGAGACCCGGTTTGCATCTCACACAATTGTTCTGAGACGACTTGTGAAGGTGAAAGATGCATTGAGTCAAATGGTTATTAGCAACCAATGGAGTATATGGAAGCAATCAAATTCAGAGAGGGCCCAAAAAGTCAAGGCATTGATCTTGAATGACGATTGGTGGGATCGTGTGAATTATGTATTGGAATTCACCGAACCTATCATGTCTATGCTTCGGTTTGCTGATACAGATGAACCATGCTTGGGGGATGTCTATGATAGCATGGACACAATGTTGGAAAAAATAAAAATAGAAATACAAAAAAAAGAGAATGATCCTGAAGACACCTTGTACAAAAGGGTGGAAGCAATTGTTCTTCATCGTTGGAACAAGATGACAACTCCATTGCACCTCCTTGCATATGCCCTATCTCCGAGGTACTATACCACTGAAGTGCTTTCTATCCCAGGGAGAATACCGCCATATAGAGATGCTGAAGTTGCTAATGGGTATAAGACGGCATTTAGTAGAATGTTCAGTGATCCAGAAGTGCATGCAAGTGTCATGAGAGAATTTGGAATGTTTGTCACAGGAAAATCAAAAAATCATACCGCTTCTGTTGCTAGAGACCAATACAAAATGGATGGTCTTACATGGTGGTACCTCCATGGTCAAGATTATATGTACCTCCAACCTCTTGCAATCAAGATCCTCTCACAAGTAAGTTTTTTTTTTTTTTGCCACTTGTATTGTAAAATTTAACACTTAACATTCTTGAATTTATCTTGCATTTTTTTATTTTATTTTTAATTTTGTTGGTTTTCTCTCCAAGTTGCAAGCTCTTACGCGTGAACGGAATTGGAGTACATACTCCTTTATCCACTCAGTGAAGCGTAACCGGTTGGCTGCAAAAAGAGCTGAAGACTTAGTGTATATTCATTCCAATTTGCGTCTTCTGTCACGTAAGGATCCTCAATACAGGCAGGGGGCAGCGAGGCTTTGGGATGTAGCACCCGAGTCTACTGACTTGGATGCAACCATTCAGGATCTTGCTAGAGCCACTATGGATGATGTGGGTGATATTGATGACATATCACATGGTGTTGGATCCGCTTTGGGTTCAAATGATGATGATTTTGAAGTTGAAACCACTCAAAATCCAAGTCATGATGATTCTGACAATCCTTTTGATGATTGATGAGCATATGAACAATGAACATTGAATCATGTTTCAAATTTTCAATGTTTCATGAACTACATTTTGTAATTCAGTAATTTTATTTGAATATTTTTCAACTATCAATTGGCATTTAATATTTATCTTTGGCATTTGGCATTGGTCAATGATCAAGTATCATACTATGAAATGATTTAGTTTTACAATTCTCTATGTTTCTCTTATTTTTTTGTATATATAATACATATATATATATTTATAATATATTAAATTATTAATATATATATATATATATACACACGTACTCCGTACCCAAACCCCTAAAAATTTTGCCCCACACGCATCGGGTTACAGACTAACGGCCCCTAAACCCGACCGTAACTTAGTACACTTAATCATGAAACAACCTCCAAGTTATAATTTATAAACTTATATCAAAATGCCCAAAGGCTACATTGCTGCCATATAGTTTTAAAGTTTGCTATGAAAATCAAAATACAATATCATATGTCAATAATGAATACAGAATAAACAAAGAGCATTGCTGCCCCTAATCATCTCTCATAATCGCATCAAAATCAAAGTCATTCTCAAAGTCACTGCCATTGTGATGCTCCTCCTCAACCAACGGAACCCCAACCAAACCCTCAGTTGTCTCCTCCTCATCTACCTGGGGCCACGTCCTCGTGATCAATATCCCACCGTAGAGCTAGAGTCTGTCGATACTCTGAAGTTTGCCGATCTTGAAGCCGAAGAGCACTATGAACGACCACTAGCTTCTCTACCCATCTAGAGGTAAGTTTATTCCTCTTGAGGGAGTGGATAAAGCTATACGTGGACCAATTCCTCTTTGCAAAAAAGGAACTGGCTACTTTTGCAAGAAGGCTAGTAGCAAGTGTCTTCAATTGCGGTGTATCCCTCCCATGATAGGTTCACCATCCAATAGGGTTCGATTGAGCTAATATAGCTCTATCCAACCTCGCTTGTGGTATACTCAAGTTTGGGCCATTAGGATTTGCAAAGTCTAGGAATTGTGACTGAAGTAGTGAAGCTTACTATGTTGGATAAATCTTTTCAATGGCCCGTGTGAACCCATCTAGAACCCCAACATCATCACATGGAGGCACCCTACCAGCCCTTGGTGCATACCATTTTGGATTTAGAGCAAAGGCAGCCATATGAAGCGGGGTGTTCATTGTATTCCACCTCTGTGTCACAATGGGCCTAATGTGTTGCTCATATAAATCCAAAGTGGGGTCCTTTGCCGAAATAACTTGCCCGATCTTCCCAAGCATACTATCAAATGTCTCATATATCTCTCCAAGACTAGGAGAGTTTGTATCAGCATATCTGATGACATCTACAATAGGCAAGATGAAGGAGCAAATATATCTGCAAAATGCAAGCAAAAAGTTCAAAATAATTAGTTGACAAGTTAATTGACATGTTAGAAACTTCAGAAGTTGGAACATTGGACAATAAAAATAAAATATTAAAATCACAAATTTAATATGAAAATCAGTCATCTAATATGTCTTACCTCACATTGGCCCACCAATCGTCATCGAGGATCTTTTGTTTGATGGTCTTTCCTTGAGCAGAACTTGCATTAGGCCATTTAGTCCACTCTGCATTGACCATCATTAGTTGTAGAGGCTCATGCACCTCAAGCATCCTCTCCAACAAGATGAAATATGTGGCAGATCTACATTCATTGATTTATTAAAAAATAAAAATTTAAAACAAAATTAGATTATGAATACAAATTGAAAGTGAAACAAAATCAAGTAAATGGCATACCTTGTCTCAATAGGTTTGAGAAACTCCTTCTTTGAAAATGTTTTGAAGAGAGCAAGTGAGGTGTGGTGACTGCAAATGAACATTTGAATATCTCTAGCTTCTGCCACCGTTTGCTTCACCCAATCCAACTTCCCTATGTCTTTCAATGCATGAACACAACATGGGGTCCAAAATATGTGCCTGTAAGTACCCTCCACCATCAACCCAGCCGATTTGCACACACGTGCTGAATTGGTGATCACCTGCACCACATTTGCAGCCCCAACCTCCTCTGTGGCATCTCTCAAAATGTAAAACTGGAAGTCTGCATCCTTACGTCTCCCTAAACAATCTATGACTCTAAGAAAATAAGAACCGACAGGGCATGTGACTATGACATTGATGAGTGGCCGACGTCTACAATCAATCCACCCATCCATCACTATAGAGCACCCCATCCTCATTCACGTTTGCCTCATCTCCTCCATTAACACATTAACTTTGGAGTACTCTGTCTAGGAGGGTGGTGCGCAACTTATGATCTCCAGGGGATAATGAAGGACCAATAGTGGCTATGTCTTTTACCATTTGTTTGAAATAAGAGGAACAAGCCACATGAAATGGAATGGCATGGGCAAAAAAGAATTTGGCGATGGAGGATTTAGTGGCTTCTTGTGCTTGGTTATTAAACATGGATTCAACTAAAGTTGCCTTTTCACTACCACTCACCTTCCTCTTTCCTCTTAAGACAACTCCACTACTACCAACCGTGGAAGGACTAGGAGTAGGCATAGATGATTGTGAACTTGGGAAAGAAGGAGATCCACCTTGAACCCCACCATCCAACTCCATTTGAATTTTTTGGCACTCTAAAAATAGCTCATTTGTCAATGCAGGACACACTCTAACTCCATGGCCCACCTCACCCTAAAAATGAGACCTAACTCTTGTGTAGCTGCTACTAAATTCCTTTTCACAAACATGGCAAAACCAAACCCTACTCCCCTCTGAATTTTTTTGTCTTTCACCCACGGCTGTAACATATTGAAGGAATGGTTTTTTTTGTCTAATAGGTGTTTCGCATAGTCTTCCATGGTTTTGGTATTGGTTGATGAAGGAGGGCATTGGATTGGGTTTCTTTACTCTCTAGTTCTACTACCACCCCCACCACTTTCCCTTCTAGTTTGCATTTCAACTTCACTATCACTCCTAGCCTCACTGCTGCTCATGTTTTATATTTTTAGAATGCAAGTTTCAACTGAAAATGCAAAAAAATAAAAAAAACAGACAATGTATGCTTCACATTTTGCAAAAAAATGAAAAAAAAAATCGAGAAAGGAAATGCATACCTCTTTGGTGGATTTGCACTCCCAACAACATTATTTCAACCTCCTCTCCTCCTTCAAACTGCTGCTTCTTCTTCTTCAATGGCTGCAACTTCTTTTGCTCTCAAACCCTTAGCTGCTCAAACAAACAAAATGCATAAAATGAGGTTAGCGAGGCCCTTTTTTCTTCATAAAGGAGTCAAAATCAATGGGGCCCACACATGCCATGTAGGCAGGGGCATTTTTTTTTGTTTTATGTTCTTTTTTATATTTTAAAAGCTCTCAAGATGTAGGGGACGGCTAACTGGTCCCCGGGACGGTTGAGGGACAGCTCAGCCGTCCCTAGGACCAGTCAGCCGTCCCCTCGTTTCGTCAATGGCGTCCCCCCGTTTCGGGGACATTTCTTGAAAATTTGCAATAAAGGGGGATGGTCCCCTACCGTCCCCATGTTGTCTCCCGATACCCGAGATGCCTCGGGGACGGGGACAGGGACAGGGCATTTGGGGGTTGGCGGGGGAGGCCCATCCCCGAGTTTTCCTGCAAATTATTTTTTTATAGACCAAATGTGTTCTTGCCTCAATCAAGCTTGATGAATATATCCTCCTTCAATTTATAGGGTCCATAGTTTTTTCCAAAATTTCTCTTAAGGTCTCTCTAAGAGTCAAAATCTGTAATTTGTAGGTTCCTAAGAATTGAGTTGTCTTCATTACATTCTTCACATTTGGAGTCACATCCTTCCTCACATCATCACTATTCTTGAGAACCTAATTTAATTCACTTGCAAAATCACTTAAGGTTCTATTCTTAATTGAATTCTTCAATGATGTTAAGGATTCCTTTCTCAAATGAAATGTTCTCCCTTTTATATCTAAGTTTGAGGGAGTGACACCTTTTCACTTCAATAGTTACAACTCTTATTTGGAGACTAATAATTTAATTTTAAATAAGTTAATTTGTTACTGTTGTTGAAGACACATTAGGCATGAAGCAAACATATAGATATACGTAAGACATGAAACATACACATAAATACATGTAATACATGAAGCATACACATAAATACATGAAGCATACGTATAATACACATAAGACATGAAGTATGCACATAAATACACATAAAACACAAAGCATACGTATAAATACACGTAAGACACTAAGTATACACATAAGACAAAGCATACCTGTGAAAGGCACACACATATAGAAATGCACAATTGGCCTGCTCAAGAAGAGGGCTCAATAGTTAATCCTAATTGAATGGTGGTTAAAGTCTATTTGTTCTGCAGGTTGGGAGGATTAAGGCTCTAATACCAATTGTAATGTTCCCTACTTGGAGTATGCCTGAATTTGCCTTAAGGGACAATTACACAACATAAAATTGCTTTACAAATAATATTCCATAGCAAATTATATAATAGATATTGAACTCAAGAATAAATGAACTATTAACACTTACGAAATAATGAATAACAACTTAAACTTGAATCCAATCTATAGACTCTTTTCAATAACCAATCATGGTAGGGATTGGAGAGAAACACATGATAGGGTGCTAGAAAAATTGTTCATCACAAGTAAGCCCAAGGGCGTGCTCATACCCCCCTTGGCCCCAAGTGGCAGGAACATCCAACCAAGACAATTCCTTCCGACTTAGGGTGGTGTTCTTATGTTGTGAGAACCTATACATCATTCATCTCAATTAAGCCCAAGGGCGTGCTCATACCCCCCTTGGCCTCAGGTGGCAAGAATATCCAACCAAGACAATTCCATCCAACTATATATATATTTCATATAAATAGATTACTGTTTCTAATTAATTCCAAAACTTAATAATCACTTTTGCTTGAACATATATATATATATATATATATATATATAAACTTCCCAAATATTTTTTCCAATAATATTTAATCCAACAGATTTATTCTTTTTACCCAATCTGCTGCTTTTTCTAGATTTCTAATTGATTTCCCTTCCATGATGTTAATGATTGGCAGCTTCAGGTTCGTCCTTCCAGCCACGAATGAAGACATAAGTTAATCGGCTATTTATTATATATGAGATATTTAATGTGAAGGGACACTCACTTGGCAACAATGTAATTCCTAAAAGGGCCGACCTCCCTTGTATTTAATATATTTTAATTATAATATTATTCTCCACCTTGGCCGACTTTGTACATGAAGAGGTGCGACCTCTCTCTCATTGTGTATATATACAAAGTCATTTCCATTCCTTCAATCATCAAGCAAGTTCGTATCTCTCCTTCATTCAAGTGCGGACTTTCTCCAAGTGCAGATTGCGAATTTCTGTAAGTGCAGATTTAGGTATCAAGGGAGGGCAGATTATTATCTGTTGTGTATCTAAAGTTGATGCTGAATATTGGCCTTGTGATTGGCCCCATTGTAAAGAGATTTGTTGCCATTATTTATATAAGAGAAGATATTTGTTGCTGGGTTTTTCTCCCTCAAGAGGAGGGTTTTCCCAGGGTATCTGCTGTGTTATTGTGTCTGATTTGAATTAATTTCTGTGCATTAAATCTGATCTTAAAATTAACACATGATGCCTCTCCCCACTCATTTGTTTCTCCTTTTATATCTTCCATGGTGGGGAGTCATATTCATTCATTTAACAAAAGACACACCATTTCATGGTTTCTATCCCTTCAAAGAGTCATAACTATTCATGCATTAATTGTTGTTTCTTTATTTACTAATACACAACCTTTTATTTGAAATTAATTGTTGTTATGTCTTATTCCAAGCGCCATCCTTTATTATTCTGTAATCACTACCCTTGTGAATAAAGATCACTACTCCTCTCTTTAAATACTAATCACTGCCACCTTTTACTAATTTTCTGTTTTTCAATAATAATGATAGCTGCATTATTAGTGGTCTTAGAATCGCTGCATATATTAATCTCATAAATAATCATTGCATATTAACAAAAGTAATCGCTCCTTAAAATAGATGATAATCGTTGACTTAAATGGATGATCATTGCTTTAAACAGATCGCTGCCTTAGAAGCGTATTAATTTTTGTTCTTAAAACATTTTTGTGAGGGCTGTGATTGGGGGCATGACATATGCCTACATATGTTCTATAATATTCTAGAGAATCTGGAAGTTCTGTTTAGCATGCAAAATTTTTGAAGTGATAGAAGGGTCATTGTGCTAGTTAATCAACCAATGATGGTTTTGGAATTGTGTGGCAACAACTAGCAGCATGCGTCATTTGGAGATAGCGTGGGATGTTAAAATAGGTCCAGGTTAAGGTTCCTATGGAAATGCACAACATCATGTTCTTTTGGTGGCAACTAATTTGTTTTAGGACTGACCTGCTACATGTTTCATGGAATTTGAATTTAGGTCCACCTTATGTTGTCGTGGTTAATTGTGGATCCTTGACAAACATGAATTGAGGATATTGTAGTGTGTTATATATAATCATCATCTCACTTCACATGATAATTGTAGAGAAGGTGGTAAGTGAATGTACTAGTGTATGTAAGTGTGAGCAATTGTGTGAGCGAGTATTATTCAATGGAAGTTGCATCTCAATCATTGTGCGCCATCATTAGAAGATCATAAGGAGTGTAGGAGAGTGTTTGAAGCAAGTTCAGATCTTGTGTAAGCTGTGTAATCAACATTGAAGTTCCACAAGCTTTATCTTTGTAATTCAATAGAACTAGTGTTCTACTTATTGAGTTGGTGCTCAAATTTTTGTATTGGGGACTAGTGTCTCCAGTAGGTTGGTGTTTACACACACATTTGGGTATTGGCGTCTTCGGTAGGTTGGTGCCTACTTTATATTGTAAATTCCCTTATTATATTCCTGCTTTGTGAGGTTGGATTTGGATAGTAGATCCAAGCAGCTTCTCACCGTGGTTTTTCCCATCTTGGGTTTCCATGTATATCTGGTGTTATCATATATGAATGTGTGCTTATGTGGTTGCTTGATTATCAGTAGTTGTGTTGATTCAAGTTTTATGTTTGAATATATGTGTTGAAGGAAAGAGTTTTAAATAGGTTTGATCCCCCCTGCCCCCCCTTCCCCCGCCCCCCTCTCAGTAGATTGCGTACCCTTCAATACTTGTAGATCAAGTCGATTGTCAATTATGCCAATAAAAAAATGAAATAGAAAGAGGTTGACTTGACAAGTAGATTATTAAGAGTTATTATGTTATGATGTGTGCTTGATTAATTAACATTACTTAGTTTTTGTGCATAGTTCTTGATGGTGTTGATTGATGGGTGGGGGAGCTCTACGTTAGATTTATTGTAATTGATGTATAGGAGATTGATGATGAAAATTGATGGCAAGACATGACACATCATGATGAAATTACAAGGGCAGTTCCTATCATCACAAAGCAGCAATAAAATAATATTTAAAATTCATCTTTGCTGGCTGACTTCCTCATGATCAGTGCCCTCCTTGTGAAGTTAAAAAATTAAATTAAATTGTTATTATTGTTTGGGCTGATCCCCCTCATAAGTGGCACCCAATTTGGATATCAAATAAATAAATAAATAAATTAATATATGGACTGACCTAAGTCCAACACCCAAAAAGAAAATTTAAAGAAGTTTATTGTTATAGGGGCTGATCCCCTAATGGAGCACCCAAATCTGCAATGAAAGGTTACATTGAAGAGGTATAAAATAATGAAGAGTCATCACATTATTGAAGTAATGCATCCCTTCATGAAGTCGCTTGCTTTTGTGAAGGTATAAATAAAGTTTGTGAATTGAGGAGAAGAGTGTGTGTGGAAGATAAGTGGCACAATGAGTTAATTGTTAGTGACATGGGATGGCCATACTTAGGTAGGTAGTAGTTAACGTGTGAAGGACAAGAACTAGAGTTGATTTGGTATGGCCTGTTCAAAATACAATAGGTTCATGAGAATGCCTTTAAGTTGTTGTTGGTGAGCTATATGATGCTTTACTTAGCGATGAATCTGAACAACTTCAAGATGTTTGGGTCTTGAATGCTAGATAATCAAGATGTAGTGCAAACATAGCTAGAAGTGGAGGACTTGGTTCTTGACATGTAGTTTTCATTGCAACATGACATAGTTGTCTAGTGGAAAGCAATAAACATGCTGCGAGGAAAAGGCAAAGCTAAGTTGTAAAGGCTGGTTAGAAGTGCAAATTCTTTAAAATAGCATGGTGGTATTTTTCTCTAGAGTTGGCAAAGAATTTTCAGTGAAATCTAATTGTAATTTGGCTTGTAAAAGTATAGAGAATGTTGAATTTTGTAACTTAAAATCAAGATTTCTCTTTCAAGGACAAATATGTATTGGTTGGTGGATGCTGAAGTTGCATGGAAATCCTGTTTGTTCCACTGACGAGGTTCTTTTTTAGTTTGTTTTACAATGTTGAATTTCAGTGCATGATTGGGATTAGAACAAAATACAAAACACAGTCAGATACGCATTCATGTGAATCTATGGGTAGATATTCACTGTAATGTCCCCTTCTCAAGCATGGTGAACTCTGTTGACCGTTGGCCTATTCCGGAGACCCGTAGGCTACTCGGAGGTTGAAATTAGGGTTTCCTGTTTTGGAGGTTGTTGTTGCTCGAGACTTGGAGATTGATTTGCGGTTTCTTTCTGTGTTTTCAGAGAGCTTCGCAATGGTGTGGTTTGCTTGGCGTTTCAAACACTTTTTGGAATTTACTATTTTTAGTAAATTCTATTTTTGGCAGTGGTCCTATTGGTTTCGGCACGGTTGGCTCTCATCTTTAGTCAGCTCAGTTGGTTTGATCAATTTTGGCCTTGGGATGCATTTTGGAGAGATAAGTTCATTTTATTTAAATAATGTTATGTTAATGTTATATTTTAATATTGACCCCCCTTGGCCTATCTACATCACTTCAAGTTGTTCTTAAAAGGTGTTCTTCATGGGTGGGCGCTTCATTGAAGGAAATTTATTATTATTCAAAGGTCTATTCCATGCTTGAGTTGGAGGCCTTCTTTGAGGAGGAGATTAATTTAAAATTAAAGTCAAATATTGCTTGGAAAGTGGGACGCCTTCTCTTGGAGGGAAAAGGTTGAATTCAAATTTGAAAATTAGGGTTTCTCTTCTAGAAGCTTATGGAGGGTCCTCTCAAAATTATAAAAGGAAGCTTTGGGTCTTCTTTTTAGCATCTTATGTCTACAGTAATGTTACTCTGCCGAAATGGTACTGGATCGCTTCGAGGAATGAATGCCTCTTAGCCTTGGCATTGCTTCTTGCTTGCAAAACAACAACTAGTGATGAGTTAGTAGTAGTTGAGAGGACTTTTGTAGTGAGGTTTGCATTGTAGTGTTGTTTTGTCATTTGGAGTTTAGTTATTTGCATTTCATGTTATTTTCTGGAGTTGCTGATATCAATGCTGAATCTGTAGTTTCATTCATAAATCAAAAAATAAAATTTATCTTCTTCTGGGTATTGATCTTTTGTGATTCCTTGCTAGGGGCGACCCAACATGACAAGTTTTAGATCTTTTGGTTGAGGATTGGATTTTATAAAGAAAAATCGCCCTTCATAAGGGGCCGCACCATTTACATTTCATTGGGAATTGTGCAAAAAAGAATCAAGGGTCTTTGATTGGGTTTAAGTGTTCCATCTTGGTTGCCATACTCATTAAGGTCATATGCATTTGGTTTCATATCAATAGAGTGAGTTTTGAAAGAGAAAAGAGCATTTTAGTGAGTTTTTAGAGTGCTGGTTCTATCATTCATGTTGCTGGTCTGTCATATCAGATTTGAGAAAATTGCATTTTAGTGAAGGATGAGTGCTAGGAAGTCATATTAGGCCTTGTGGAGGACATATTTACCATCGCAACAATTTGAAGAGCTCTAATCCTTGATCTTGCAAGCATTCTTCATCATATCGTAAGCTGCACAGTAGTATTGTCAGCATTTCTTTCAATCTTTCTTTTCATGTTCTGTAATTGCCCGCTACATAAGTGGAAGAGGCTGGCTTGCCGCCTATTTACATTTGAGTTGCATTGTAGTTTAATATCTCCACCTTATGGTAGCTCCCTTCTCACCTTGAGTGGAAAGCACATGCTAGGCGTCGAGTTTCACTTCAACAATTTTAGTTGATAGGGATCCTCTGACCATATGCACGCCGTCATCTGGCGCATTCTTGGTTAGAGTTATTCAGTACTGCATTGCATTGAGATCCTCTGACCATATGCTCACGCCTTGCCCATTCCGGGATCCTGGTGTACATTCTTGGTTAGAGTTGAATTCTGCATTGTTTCGATTAATTGCTAACCCTAATGGGTGCATGTTGTTTGTAATTGCATTCAAAAAAATAAAAAAAATTGGCTCGGTATAGTTCAGTGGTATCAGAGCCACGCATCCTGCCATCCTATGAAACAAACCTTCTATGAGTGACAGAGAAAAAAGATGCTTAGTAAGGGAAGACAAGAAGGCTGCAAGTCAGTTTTAGTGGCATCAAGTTCCAGAAGGTCAGACAACATCAGAGGTTTTGAGGGCTCATTGGGAGTCTTCTCAGGAAACAGAAATGGGGGATATTGAGAAGACATCGGGTGGTAATGAGAGGAGTTCTGGCAACAGGAACGACAGTGGGAAGAGTAGAGAAAGAACACCAAGTCCAGGACAGAGGTTCGAGAGGAAGATGGATGCCTTGATGGATATGGTATCTTTCATGATGGGGAAAATGGGGTTAGAACCCAATTCCACAAAATAATCCAGGGCATACGGGAGAACACAGTGCCTCCAACCAGCAAAATGGTCACACAGCTCAGCCTACTTCAGACAACACCTACATCTCTTCCAGGCCATTTAAACCAACATTTTTAGCACCTGCAAACCCTTGACCTAATCCTGAAGAAAATGCATCATTTGTGGAACAGTTGAGAATCGGCCGTACTGAGTATGATACTCTCCCGGATGAAGTCAAACTAGACATGTCTTTCAGCGATTTCATGGACCTTAGAAGGAAGAATAAAGGACAAGGAAGACACCATGAATATAGGGAAACAACAGTACAGAGGGATTTGTATCAAGCTATCAACAAGGTTGCATTTCCACACTTTGACGGAAGTGATAATAGTTCAGCTCAAGCTTGGATACAGAAGTTAGACAACTATCTAGCTCTTAGACCCATGGCAGAAGAGGAGGCGATTAAGTTCGCTACGCTACACCTAGATGGGGTGGTGCATGAGTGGTGGTACCATGGCCTAGTCACCTTGGGTCATCGGTCTATCACTACCTATGGTGAGTTCACCAATAGACTCATAGAAAGATTCGAGAAGAAAGATCTAGAAGTGCACTTCAGGGAGTTGGCACAGTTAATGCAGTATGGCACAGTTGATGCCTACATAGCTGAGTTTTAGAGACTTTCAGTAATGTTCACTGGAATCACGGAGAGACGGTTGGTGATCCTATTTAGTGAAGGATTGATGGAGCCACTCAAGGGTTGGATTAAAGCTTTTGATCCACCTTCCTTACAAGAGGCAATGAAGAAAGCAAGGAATATGGAGTGGGCTGCTCCTAAAGCAAAATTTCAATCCAAGCCATCATTTCACAAGAAGGACAAAGGAAAAAAAACCTCACCATAAGGAATTCAAACAGCAAAAAACTCATGTCACCAGGTTGGATCCAGCGACTCTCAACGAACTCCAAAGAAAGGGGTTATGTTTCCGTTGTAGAGAAAAATGGTCCCAAGATCATGTTTGTCCAAAGGGAGTCAAATTTCATCAAATTGAATACTATTCAGCTAAAGGAAGTAATTCTAATTTTTCAGATCAACAGTTTGATTTTGATGACAGCAAAGTAGAAAGAGCTCCAGAAGAGTCCGAAGATGAAAAAGGAAATGGAGGTACATTGGCTCAACTTTCGAGCTTTCACAAAAATGAATCCTTTAAGGTTCGAGGGATGATTAAGGGGCAATGAATAGTTGCTTTGATTGACACTGGAGCAACGCATAACTTCATTGACGAAGTTGTGGTGGCAAAGAAGGGGCTGCAAACAGAAGATTTCAAAGGCTTCAAGGTTATGGTTGCTGATGGGTTTCACATCTCATGCACCAAGAAGATTTCTAATATGTCTATGCAATTGGGCAATTACGAAGTCAAAGATGACTTCTATGTAGTCAGCATTGGAGATACAGATGCTGTCCTAGGCATTCAATGGCTGCGTTCACTTGGAGAAATCTCTCTAAATCTGCAAACTATGGAACTCAAGTTCCAATCCGATGGAAAGAAGGTAGTACTGAGAGGAATGTCCAATGGTGGTCCTCAGATTGTGTCATTCAAGAGAATGGCAAGGCTGATTTGGCATGATCAAGTTGAGTGGGCTGCGGAATGTATGGTTCTTCCAGCTAGTCCAGTTGAAACAAAGAGGGACTATCCTCCTGATATTCAGTCCTTACTCACTAAGAAGAGCAAGGTGTTTGTTGATTTACCTCCTGGGCCACCTCCTGAATGGGGTTCAGAGCATGTCATAGAGTTCAAGGAAGGAGCTAAGCCAGTTATCACAACTCCATATCGATACCCTAAAAAGCAGAAGGATGAGATTGAAAAGAACATTAAGGAACTCTTGGAGATGGGCATCATTCGTCCAAGTAAGAGTCCCTTTGCATCAGTAGTTGTTCTTGTGAAGAAGAAGGATGGTACCATTCGCATGTGTGTGGATTATCGTGCTTTGAATCAAAGCACCATAAAAAGTCGATACCCCATTCCGAGGATAGATGAGCTCATTGATGAGCTACATGGAACCAAGTTCTTTTCGAAGATTGATTTGAGGTTGGGCTACTATCAAATTCGGATGAGAGGATCTGATGTTGAGAAGACAGCATTCAGATGTCACTACGGTCATTTCAAGTTCTTAGTCATGCCATTTGGGTTGACTAATGCTCCTGCTACCTTCCAGTCTTGTATGAATAGAATCTTTCAGAAGCAACTGAGGAGGTTCATATTGATATTTTTTGATGACATCCTGATCTTCAGTAAGACATGGGAAAAACATCTCAAGCACTTAGAGGAAGTGCTCAGCATTCTTGAATCAGAGAGTTTGTTTGCCAAAGAATCCAAATGTGAATTTGGAATGAAGGAGCTACTTTACGTTGGCCACATAATCAATGTTGAAGGAGTGAAGGTTGATCTTGAGAAGATCAAGGCAATTGTTGATTGGCCATCTCCTGAGAACTTGACACATTTGAAGGGGTTCTTGGGTCTTTGTGGTTTTTACAGAAGGTTTGTGAAAGGCTATTCACAAAATGTTGCTCCGCTTACTAATCTCACGAAAAAGGGGGCTTTTTGCTGGTCAGAAAAGGCTCAAAATACTTTTGATAAGTTTAAGAAGATAATGAGCTCTTGTCCTGTCTTGGCTATTTCAGATTTTTCCAAGCCCTTCGAGCTACAGTGTGATGCATTCGGAGAAGGTGTTGGGGCTGTTTTGATGCAAGATAAGCATCCCATTGTGTTTGAGAGCAGAAAATTAAGAGGAGTTGAAAGGACCTACTCCATCTATAACAAGGAAATGCTTGCAATCATGCATGCATTAGCTAAGTTTAGACAGTACTTGGTGGGGAGCAAGTTTGTGGTCAAGACTGATCACAATAGTCTCAAGCACTTCATGCATCAGAAGGATTTGAACGAAAGGCAACAAAAGTGGGTGAGTAAGCTTCAAGCTTATGATTTTGACATTGAATATGTCAAAGGGAAAAACAATATTGTGGCTGATGCACTTTCTAGGAGACCTCATTTGAGCTCTTTGTGTGAACTTACTGCTGATTGGAAGGAGATGTTGCTTGCTGATTATGCCAAAAATCAGTTTGCAATCAGCGTCATTGAAGGTACTTTTCATGATGAAAGGTACAAGGTGGTTGATGGGCGATACACTACAAGGGTAGAATCTTATTGGTGGCTGATTCTAAGCTCAAAAAAAAGATTTTGGTGACATTCCATGACATTCCACTTGCTGGTCATTAGGGTTTCTTCAAGACATATAGGCAGATTCGGGAAAGATTTTCTTGGAAGGGGCTGAAAGGAGAGGTTTAACGCTACATCTAGGAGTGTCCCACTTGTCAGATGAACAAAAATGAACATACTCTACCAGCTGGTCTGCTGCAACCTCTCTCTGTTCCCAATCAAAAATGGGAAAGCATATCAATGGACTTCATCACTGGGTTGCCCAAGGTCCAAGGAAAAGACTGTATCTATGTTGTAGTGGACAAATTAATGAAATTTGCTCACTTCCTTGCCATTACCAGCTCTTTTTTAGCAGCCCAAGTTGCAGATCTGTTTTTTTATGAGGTGTTTAGATTACATGGGTTGCCAAAAAACATTGTGAGTGATAGGGACAGCAAGTTCCTAAGCACTTTTTGGTAAGAGGTCTTCAGAATGAGTGGTACAGTGCTTACTCCAAGCACTAGTTATCACCCTCAAACCGATGGACAAACTGAAATAGTGAACAAGTGGTTGGAAGGCTATTTGAGAAACTATGTTTCGGAGCAACAAAGAGCATGGGTGAAATGGCTTCATATAGGCGAGTATTGTTATAATTCTTCTTTTCACATGTCAATAAGGATGTCACCTTTCATGGCTCTTTACGGTTATGAGGCTCTTAGCTTTGATGATTTGGTGTTTGGTGATAGAAAAGCCCCTCAAGCCAAGGACTTGTTGCAGCAGAGTTAAGACATCTTGAAATCCTTGAAGAACAACCTTCAGATTGCATAGAATCAACAGAAGATGTACGCTGATCAGCGACGTGTTGAGCGCTCTTTTGAGGTTGGAAATATGGTTTATCTTCGACTACAGCCTTACAGACAGTCTACTCTCAAGAAGAGTGGAGCTGAGAAGCTCAAACCCCGTTTGTATGGTCCATTCAAAGTTATCAAAAAGGTTGGAGCAGTAGCTTATGAGTTGGAGCTACCTTCAAATAGCAGAGTACACAATGTCTTCCACATGTCTCGCCTCAAGAAGGAACTTGGACACAATGTTGTTGCTTCATCACAGTTGCCACCTTTTGATGAAGGACAGTTAGTTTTGATTCTAGAAGAGATTCTTGATTCCATAGAACGTTCTTTGAGAAAAAGGACAATCGGAGAATACTTGGTGAAGTGGAAAAACTTGCCTATGGAGGATGCGACTTGGGAGAATGAGGAGATTCTGCAACATCCAAGCTTGCGATTGCTTGAGGACAATCAATCTTGGGGAGGGCGGACTGTAATGTCCCCTTCTCAAGCGTGGTGAACTCTGTTGACCGTTGGCCTATTCCGGAGACTTGTAGGCTACTCGGAGGTTGAAATTAGGGTTTCCTGTTTTGGAGGTGGTTGTTGCTCGAGACTTGGAGATTGATTTGTGGTTTCTTTTTGGGTTTTCAGAGAGCTTCGCAATGGTGTGGTTTGCTTGGTGTTTCAAGCACTTTCTGGAATTTACTATCTTTAGTAAATTCTATTTCTGGTAGTGGTCCTGTTGGTTTCGACACAGTTGGCTCTCATCTTCAGTCAGCTCAGTTGGTTTGACCAATTTTGGCCTTGGGATGCATTTTGGAGAGATAAGTTCATTTTATTTAAATAATGTTATGTTAATGTTATATTTTAATATTGACCCCCCCCCCTTGGCCTAGCTACATCACTTCGAGTTGTTCTTAAAAGGTATTCTTCATGGGTGGGTGCTTCATTGAAGGAAATTTATTATTATTCAAAGGTCTATTCCATGCTTGAGTTGGAGGGCTTCTTTGAGGAGGAGATTAATTTAAAATTAAAGTCAAATATTGCTTGGAAAGTGGGACGCCTTCTCTTGGAGGGAAAAGGTTGAATTCAAATTTGAAAATTAGGGTTTCTCTTCTAGAAGCTTCTGGAGGGTCCTCTCAAAATTATAAAAGGAAGCTTTGGGTCTTCTTTTTAGCATCTTATGTCTACAGTAATGTTACTTTGCCGAAATGGTACTGGATCGCTTCGAGGAATGAATGCCTCTTAGCCTTGGCATTGCTTCTTGCTTGCAAAACAAAAACTAATGATGAGTTAGTAGTAGTTGAGAGGACTTTTGTAGTGAGGTTTGCATTGTAGTGTTGTTTTGTCATTTGGAGTTTAGTTATTTGCATTTCATGTTATTTTTTGGAGTTGTTGATATCAATGCTGAATCTGTAGTTTCATTCATAAATCAGAAAATAAAATTTATCTTCTTTTGGGTATTGATCTTTTGTGATTCCTTGCTAGGGGTGACCCAACATGACAAGTTTCAGATCTTTTGGTTGAGGATTGGATTTTATAAAGGAAAATCACCCTTCATAAGGGGCCGTACCATTTACATTTCATTGGGAATTGTGCAAAAAAGAATCAAGGGTCTTTGATTGGGTTTAAGTGTTCCATCTTGGTCGCCATACTCATTAAGGTCATATGCATTTGGTTTTATGTCAATAGAGTGAGTTTTGAAAGAGAAAAAAGCATTTTAGTGAGTTTTTAGAGTGCTGGTTCTGTCATTCATGTTGCTGGTCTGTCATATCAGATTTGAGAAAATTGCATTTTAGTGAAGGATGAGTGCTAGGAAGTCATATTAGGCCTTGTGGAGGACATATTTACCATTACAACAATTTGAAGAGCTCTAATCCTTGATCTTGCAAGCATTCCTCATCATATTGTAAGCTGCACAATAGTACTGTCAGCATTTCTTTCAATCTTGCTTTTCATGTTCTGTAATTGCCCACTGCATAAGTGGAAGAGGCTGGCTTGTTGCCTATTTACATTTGAGTTGCATTGTAGTTTAATATCTCCACCTTATGGTAGCTCCCTTCTCACCTTGGGTTGGAAAGCACATGTTAGGCGTCGAGTTTCACTTCAACAATTTTAGTTGATAGGGATCCTCTGACTATATGCACGCCGTCATCTGGCGCATTCTTGGTTAGAGTTATTCAGTTCTGCATTGCATTGAGATCCTCTGACCATATGCTCACACCTTGCCCATTCCGGGATCCTGGTGTACATTCTTGGTTAGAGTTGAATTCTGCATTGTTTCGATTAATTGCTAACCCTAACGGGTGCATGTTGTTTGTAATTGCATTCAAAAAAATAAAATAAAATTGGCTCGGTATATTTCCTTCACTCAGCAATATCAAATAGATGATTATGAACATCATAAATTTGAATTAGAAGACCATTTTAGAATTGTACTGTTGTTCTTAATGTGGTTGATATATTTTTTTTGTTTGGTAAATTAGGGGTTGTACCAGACCCATGAAAAGGGCTAGATTCAGTCACCAAATAGATGATATATTTTTTCCAAATATGTACCAACTTCATCCTTAAACTGCAGAGTTTGGCTAATTATATATATTTTTTTATACAATCCATTTTTTGTTACAATTGAACTGGAGGGCAGTTCACTCCAGTCAGGTGCTACAGAGAGCCTACCTTAGTAAAACAAAAGGGAAACATGCAGATACTAACATACACAAACACCTCAAACAATGGCCTTTCCAATTTTTTACTACAACACCTAGGACCTGTTGTGACCTTTTCACACATCGCCCCATCGCCAATGGGGACCCCCAGTTGTCTGCTAGTTTTTAGGGCTTTGTCTCCTTGCAATGGTTACGTGAGATCACCTTGTTAAGAGTTTCAAGTTAGTTTGCCGAGAGTTACACGGGCCAAGTCAGTAATTCATGCTTGAATCAGTGCGTAGACGTCATGGAAGCACTCAGAAGGCCCAAGAAACGAAGATCGCCTGTGAATTCGGCCAATTCTGAGACTTCCTACTTTTTAGGAAATCTTGGTTTTTCGCTTTTTCATTTTTGGCATTTTTGGACCAAACAGGGTTCCCTATTTTTTAGGGTTTTGCTTTTTCTATTTTTGGAAAGTTTCTATATTTAGAAAGGTCTCGAATTCCAAAAATGCACTCAGAAGTCCAAAAAAATAGAAAAATCACTCAGAAAATCAAACAGAAAAATTGAAAAATCATTGAAAAAATATGGAAAAACAAGTAAAAAGCATGAGAAAATCAGTGAAAAGCATGAAAAATCAGACCCAAAAAAACATCAAATTCTGGAAAATCAGTTCGAAACCAGTCAGATCTGAGGTCGAAATCACAAAAAATCAACTCAAAAAAAATGAAATTTATGAAATAAATGGCTAAGTCTGAAATTCGCCATGAAAGAAGAAAGAGGAAGATGTCTGGAAGCTGGTGAAGTCCGCCCAGCAGCAAAGAGGAATGTCTAAGAGCAAGGAAAGTCCGCCATGTCAAGTGCAAAAACCTTTGGAAGTCCGCCTTAGCCTCAAAGGGGATGATGCCAAAAGGTTTTGAAGTCCGCCATCTTGGAGGAAGCATATCCTAGA
The DNA here is from genome assembly GCA_007258455.2 of Sequoia sempervirens. Classification (NCBI taxonomy): domain Eukaryota; kingdom Viridiplantae; phylum Streptophyta; class Pinopsida; order Cupressales; family Cupressaceae; genus Sequoia; species Sequoia sempervirens. The sequence goes on from VDFB02299600.1 coordinate 57,504, forward strand.
CACATCCAAAGTCCGCCTTGCACATCCTAGACTCCTCCAAAGTCCGCCATGCTCAAGGGAGAAATGTCTAGACCCATCTAAAGTCCGCAATGTGCTTGAAAGAAAGTGCCAAAAAGTTCTAAAGTCCGCCCATGCATGTCCAACCATCCTTGGAAGTCCGCCTTGACTTGAAAGGAAGTGGCAAGAGGGTTAGAAAGTCCGCCATACACTTGCCAATGGGTTGGAAAGTCCGCCTAGGCACATGGGAGAAGAAAAAATAAAAAATTTCACTAAGTCTTGATGCCTACCAAGGAAAATTTCAAAATTTTTGCCTAAGTGTGAGAGCCTAAAAAGGTGGAAAATTGATTTTGGGCTAAATATTATGACATTTCCAAGGGATAAAATGTTAAGGAAAGTGCAAAAGACTTGGAAGTCCGCCATGTTCAAAGAGATGATGGCCAAGACCATGGAAAGTCCGCCCTCACCTTGTCAAAAGTTCTTCAAAGTCCGCCATGGTCTATCAAGGGATAACATAATGATTTTTTTTTTGCTAAGTGTTGGTGCCTAGTCCAAGAAAAAATTCGAACATTTGCCTAAGTATAGAGGCTAAAAGATGAAAAATGGAGATTCTGACTAGGAATCATGACGTTTTCAAGAAGCTAAGTGTTAAGTTTGAAAGGACAAGTGCTAAAGAAGTTAGGCTATGGCAAGAAATAAAATGAAGTGTGCCTAGCACAAAGGTGGAAGAGAAATTAAAATTGCCTAAGTATGGTTGTTGTAATGTCCCCTTCTCATCAGTGATTAGCCTTGCAGTTCATCAGTCTATTCCGGAACCCGTAGGCTGGAATGAGGAGAAATTAGGGTTTCTTGGCTTGGAGTTTTGTGGCATTTCATGTTATTTACTATTTTTAGTAAATACTTTTATGACAGTATGCAGTTGGTTGTCTTCAGTCATCTCTTCATTAGAGCATGTTGTGTGATGTTTCAATATTGACTTCTCAAACTTTATTTGGTGAAATTAATTGATTAACGGCATAAGTGTTATAATTTTCAGTTGACCCCTCTCCCCCCCCGCCCTTGGCCTAAGGATATAACTTGAAAGTTGTTTTAAAAAGGGGACATGAAGGGTACGCCCATGTCATAAGAGATATTAATATTTTATTTTGAACTTTATGCCTTGAGAAAAGTGGACGCCACCTTTTGTGAGGAGTTGTATTTTTTGAAATTTGAAAAAGAAGAATTCTAAAAGGTGACTCTTGGCGTACCTTCTTGGAAGGTGATGAGTTTCTCAGTTTTTATAAAATGAAGGCATTGCTCCAGCATTTGGGATCGATTGTTTATCATACTGTTATGCTGTCAAAATGACAATGGACATTTTGCTGTTGCTTCGAGGATGCTACCTCCTAGCCCTTTCCCAATTTCGTGTTTGAAATACAACACCTAGTTGGAATATTTCTGCTTCTCAACATCAGACTAGCAGATTGAGCATCAAGATTGAAGAATTTCTGGAGTAATTTCACAGTTTTGGTATCCTAGTTTATCTACAGCTGAAGCTGATTTTTGATTATATCTTTTGGAGTGATTTTATTTTTGTTCTGGGTACTTTGGCAAATCATTTGTTGGTACAAGGCGCCTCCTTCCACAAAAGATTGGAATTTAATTCCAAGTCTTTATTTTTATCTTGCAAAATCGATTTTCTAAGAGGGCCGTACTTTTTAAGAATGCTTTGGAATTCGTGCTAAATAATTGGGAGTTGCTGGTGATTGTTTCTGGATTGTATCTTGGGCGCCAAACCTCTAGGAAGCATTTGCAACTGATATCTCGTCATTCGGAGGTAATTTGATCAACTTATGAGCATTTCATGAATTCACAGTTTGCTGGTTGAATTTCAAGAATTCTGATTTTTATATCAGATTGTTACAGTTTACAGTTTTTGGTCTTATACTTCAGTATATGAGTGTTATATGATTGTAAAAGTTCATACTTCATGTCTAAGGTTCATTTCCTATCATTGTAATTTGTAATCTGCAGAGTTTAATTTGTAAAGGTTGAGATTAAGCATTACTAATCCAACCATTTTCAGTTCTGCAATTACTTATTGTTTTGTCATTAAATTACCCCTGGATGGTTTACTGCCAGTGTGGATAATCTGATTTGTAACACTCTTGTACCCACTTTCATAGTGGAGAATCCCCACAGCTCTGTGGATGCCCGCCGCAGCGGATGAATTGTTTTAATTGTAATCTTTTCCCCCCACTGTTTGGTGGTAGTGAGGAAATACTTTTCATGGCTGGTTATCCGCCTATCAGTTTCTAGTTTTCAAATTCAACACTCCGTCATATGTTAGCACCTGCATACAGTGGGATGCAAAATTGCACATTCTTGATTGGTAGTTTCATTTCAATTCGATTTCTATTTGTTCGCCTTCTTAAGGTTGATTAAGTCACGGTTATGTGTATTAATTCATTGAAAAAATTGGTTAGCATATTTGGTGGTATCAGCGAGAAGACCACCGCCATCTGTGGCAATTTGCGAGTTGGTTAAGCGATGAGTGAAGACACTGAGCCCATACAAGTCGGGGCTAGAAATCAGCATCAGTTTCCGCCCGTTCCAGAGGCAGAGACCTTCTCAGGAGTCCTAAGAGATCTTGGTAAAACAGTGGAAGGTTCAGATAATTCAGTGGAAGTGGTTGAACAGACAGTTGTAATAATGTCAGACACTGTAAGGAGAGATAACGAAGAGAGGGACAGAGTTGAGAAGAAGTTTGATGGGATGATAGATATGATGTCCCGATTATTGTCCAAGTTGGACCAGCAAGCAGCTCAGAATATCATTCAGCCCCAAAATAACTCAACTGGAGAAAGCAGTGGAGTTAATGGAAATAACAATAGTGGCAGTCCTGAGGTGAATACAAAAGATAGAATTGTGGGTCAGCATGCTGCAAATTCCTAGTGGGTAATCCTCTAGACCCCTTTTTCCCGTTTTCACACCAAGGGGAAGAGCAACAACCGGTTGAAGCTGCTCCAAACTTTGCTGATGATGCTCGTCAAGCTTACATGGAGTACGTTTCTTTACCTCTTGATTTGAGAGGTACTTGGACCTTTGATCAATTCATGAATCAAAGGAGTCGAAGAAATGGAGGAAGGACTGAACAACGTCCTATGGCACCTAGAAATGATTTCTACCAAGCATTAGGAAAGATTACTATGGAACATTTTGATGGTAGTAATAAGTGTACAGCCAGATCATGGGTACAGAAGTTAGATAACTACCTCTCTCTCAGACCCATGCCGGAAGAAGATGCTATCAAATTTGCTACTTTGCATTTAGATGGGATAGCTCATGAATGGTGGACTCATGGTTTGGTCACTCTTGGCCATAACCTCGTTCGCACATATGGAGAGTTTACCAATAAGTTGATTGAAAGGTTTGATACCAAAGATCTAGAATTGAGATTTAGAGAATTGGCACAATTGAAACAGCAAGGATCTCTAGAAAACTATGTGGCTGATTTTCAGAGGTTGTCAGTAATGGTGCCTAACATTACTGAAAGAAGACTTGTAGTTCTTTTTGCTGAAGGTTTAATGGAGCCTTTGAAGGGTTGGGTCAAAGCATTTGATCCACCAACGTTAGATGAAGCTATCAAGAAAGCTAGGAGCATGGAGTTGGCAGCCCCAAGGCCTAAGTTTCACTCAAAATCATTCAGCCATAAGAAAGATAAAAAGCCTTCTTCAAATCTGCCCAAGAAGTTTCCACCAAGGTTGTCAGAAGAGCTCAAAGAACAGCTTAGAAAAGATGGAGGTTGTTACACTTGCCGTGATCCTTGGGTTAAGGGTCACCGTTGCTATGGAAGAGGCAAAGCAAATCGAATGGAGGGCTATTCTGATTATGGATCAGAATCTGATTCATCTGATCAGCAATACGAATCAGCAGGAAGTGAATGTGAAGAAGATCCAGAAGACAAGTCCGAAGAGGTGGGAGATGGTAGTGCTTTTGCACAACTATCAAGTTTTCAAAAAAATGAGTCCTTTCGGGTTCATGGAGTTGTAAATTCACAAAGGATAGTTGCTCTAATTGATACCGGAGCAACTCACAATTTTATTGATGAAGGACTAGTTGCTAGAAAAGGTTTGAAGACTGAAGAATTTGATGGTTTCAAGGTAATGGTTGCTAATGGTTTTACTATGTCTTGCACAAGGAAGATTCCTAACCTCTCTATGCAATTAGGGAATCATGAGATTAAAGATGATTTTTATGTGGTGGGAATTGGAGACACTGATGTTGTGTTGGGCATACAATGGTTGCGATCTCTTGGTGAGATCACATTAAATTTGCAAACCATGGAGCTTAAATTTTAGTCTAATGGAAGGAAGGTTGTTCTAAGAGGGATGTCAAATGGAGGCCCTCGAATTGTGTCTTTGAAGAGGATGGAAAGGCTGATCCGCCACGATCAGGTTGAATGGGCTGCTGAATGTATGGTTCTACCAGCTGATCCGGTAGAGGAGAAAAGGCAATATCACCCTGATATTCAAGACTTACTTTCGAAGAAGAGCAAAGTCTTTGGAAGCCTACCTCCTGGAAGACCTCTTGAAAGAGGTTCTGAGCATATAATTGAGTTAGAAGAAGGAGCAAAGCCTGTCATGACTACACCTTACCGTTATCCAAAGAAGCAGAAAGATGAAATTGAAAAAGCTATCAAGGAGCTTTTAGAGAGTGGTTTCATTAGACCAAGCAAGAGTCCTTTTGCTTCTGCAGTGGTGCTGGTCAAAAAGAAAGATGGCACAATGCGTATGTGTGTTGACTATCGCGCATTGAATCAAAAAACCATCAAGAATAGATATCCTATCCCTAGGATTGATGAGCTTATTGATGAGCTCCATGGGGCCATGTTCTTCTCGAAGATTGATCTTCGTTCAGGCTATCACCAAATCAGAATGAGGGAGGCGGATATAGAGAAGACAGCGTTTAGATGCCATTTTGGGCATTTTGAATTTCTTGTCACGCCTTTTGGTTTGACAAATGCTCCAGCTACATTTCAATCTTGTATGAACAAGATTTTTAGATAGCAGTTGAGGAAGTTTGTGCTCGTCTTCTTCGACGATATTCTCATATTCAGTAAGTCATGGGAAGAGCACCTTAAGCATTTGGAAGAAGTGCTTAGTATTTTAGAGGCAGAATGTTTGTTCACCAAAGAATCAAAGTGTGAGTTCGGGTTGACAAAACTCTTATATCTTGGCCATATTATCAGTTCAAAGGGTGTAAAAGTGGATCCAGAAAAGATAAGGGCCATTCTTGATTGGCCAACTCCAAAGAATATTTCTCATTTGAGAGGATTTTTAGGGTTATGTGGATTTTATAGAAGATTTGTGAAAGGATATTCTCATCAAGCAGCACCTCTCACAGATCTTACAAAGAAAGGAGTTTTCCTTTGGACTAAGAAGGCACAAGAAGTTTTTGATAAGTTTAAGCAAATCATGAGTACGTGTCCTGTGTTGGCACTTCCGGATTTTACAAAACCTTTTGAATTACAGTGTGATGCTTCAGGTGAAGGTGTTGGAGCTGTTCTAATGCAAGACAAACATCCTATTGTCTTCGAGAGCCGGAAGTTGAGAGGGGCAGAAAAAACTTACTCTATTTATGACAAAGAGATGCTTGCCATCATGCATGCTTTGTCTAAATTCTGTCAATACTTGGTGGGAAGTAAATTTGTTGTTAAGACTGACCATAATAGTCTTAAACATTTTATGCGCCAAAAGGATTTGAATGAAAGGCAGCAGAAGTGGGTAAGTAAGCTCCAAGCATATGACTTTGACATTGAATATGTCAAAGGGAAAAATAATATAGTGGCTGATGCTCTTTCAAGAAGGCCTCATTTGCAATCACTTTGTGAGTTATCAGCAGATTGGAAGGAGTTAATTGCTGCTGATTATGTTAAAAATCAGTTTGCAACCAGCTTGCTAGAAGGTCATTTGATTGATGAAAGGTATAAGTTGGTTGATGGTATAATTTACTATAAAGATAGAATCTTTTTAGTGCAAGAATCTAAGCTTAAAAAGAAGATTCTACAATCTTTTCATAATGTTCCCCTTGCTGGTCATCAAGGGATTTTCAAGACTTATAAGCAGATTCGTGAAAGATTCACTTGGAAAGGGTTGAAAGATGAAGTCTTAAACTACATTAGAGAGTGTCCGATTTGCCAAAGAAATAAAAATGAACACTCTTATCCAGCTGGTCTACTTCAGCCTTTGCCCATTCCGAATCAGAAATGGGAAAGTATTGCCATGGATTTTATCACGGGGTTGCCCAAGGTGCAAGGACGTGATTGTATTTTTGTTGTGGTTGATAGACTAACGAAATTTGCTCATTTCTTTGTTGTTACCACTTCATTTACAGCAGCTCAAGTGGCTGAGTTGTTTTTCAGAGAGGTCTTCCGTTTGCATGGGTTGCCTAAAACTATTGTCAGTGATAGGGACAGCAAGTTCCTAAGTGTTTTTTGGCAAGAGATCTTCAGATTGAGTGGGACAGTGCTTACTCCAAGCACTAGTTATCACCCACAAACAGATGGGCAATCAGAAATTGTGAACAAATGGTTAGAGGGCTACCTAAGAAACTATGTTTCAGGACAGCAAAGAGCTTGGATTAAATGGCTTCATTTAGGAGAGTATTGTTACAACTCTTCTTATCACATGTCAATTAAGATGTCACCTTTTATGGCTCTTTATGGTTATGAAGCTACTAATTTTGTTGATTTAGTGTTTGATGATAGTAGAGCTCCGCAAGCTTTGGATATGTTACAACAGAGCCAAGACATCTTGAAATCTCTCAAGGAAAATCTGCAACAAGTTCAAAATCAATAGAAGTTATACGCTGATCAGCAGCGTATTGAAAGGTCTTTTGAAGTTGGGGACATGGTCTATTTGAGGCTTCAGCCATATAGATAATCTTCTCTCAAGAAAAGTGGTGCGGAAAAGTTGAAGCCACGTTTTTATGGTCCTTTCAAAGTCACCAAAAGAATTGGTGAAGTTGCTTATGAGTTGGAGCTTCCAGCTGAAAGCAAAGTACATAATGTTTTTCATGTGTCACGCTTCAAGAAGGCAATTGGACACAACGTGGTGGCTACTTCAGAATTACCTCCATTGGATGAGGAAGGTCAGTTGGTATTGATTCCTGAAGAAATCCTTGATACTAGAGAGCGTTCTTTGAGGAGAAGGACAATCAAAGAATACTTGATTAGATGGAGGAATTTGCCTATTGAAGATGCCACGTGGGAAGGTGAACAGATTTTGTTGCATCCATCTTTTCAGTTGCTTGAGGACAAGCAATCTCGAGGAGGGCGGATTGTAATGTCCCCTTCTCATCAGTGATTAGCCTTGCAGTTCATCAGTCTATTTCGGAACCCGTAGGCTGGAATGAGGAGAAATTAGGGTTTCTTGGCTTGGAGTTTTGTGGCATTTCATGTTA
>VDFB02299601.1:0-17658 GCA_007258455.2 Sequoia sempervirens
ATCTATGAATTATGAAGACTCTATGATGTCTTGTAAAGGTGTTGTGAAGTGTTGTAACCCACTTTCACACTTTCTAGGACCCTTTCATTATAATTCACTTAAATATTCCCTTTTTATCACTTACCAAGTCTTATTTCAAAGTGTTGTGAAGAGTTGTAACAAACTCTCACACTTTTCTAGACTTGTCATCATTAATTCAACCCTTTCTTATGTTTATATGACCCTTTAATGCACTTTTTGGCCTTACTTGAGTGTATTTCAGAGAATATTCTCGTTAAACAACATTTAATGCCCTTTAATTCCTGACACCCACTTAATTTTCTTAAGTGGGACTAAGTCACCAATAGGGGTGACTTAGTCCTTTTTGCACAAAAATCAAAATTATTTCAATTTTCTGGCGATGTTTTTCTCTCTTACCCTTGAGGTCGGCCTGTGATGTGTTATTTTTGGGAAATATTGTATAATCAAGTATAAATAAGGGTTTTTCTCTCATTTTAAAATTCATTATTCATCCACTAGTTCATTCAAGCATTTAATTCATCATAGCATTCAAGCATCTTAAGCAATTATCAAGTATCTTGAGGCAGCCATTAGCATATCTTCGGACTTCAACATCAAGGGTTTGGTGAGTTTATGACATTACATGTTATTTGGTCATCGTTCCTTCTTTATTTCATTTCATTATCTAGGGTTTGACTACCAAACTAGGGTTTGACCAAGGCAAACCCCTATACTCTAACCCTTAACCATTTTTCCCCTTTTTGCATGTGTGTTTTACATGTAGACTCTTGTATGCAAATTTTTCAAAGATAAAGGTGATAAAAAGTGGTCAACAATCCATCAAAGTCATTCAAGTCAACAAAGCCCTAATTGAAGCTTGGAGATCTCTTTCAGCTCGATTTCTACAAAATTTGAACTAGACACCTGTCAAGAAGTGAAGTATGGATTGAGAGCTACAGTTTCCTGTCTTGGATTTCCTAAGATTCCCAAGTGGACTAATTCACCATCTTTGGTGGATTAGTCCCACTTCTAGTCATAAAAAGTGATTTTTGTATTTCTAGATACCCTTTTGGCAGAAACCTGTTTCGGCAGAATCTCCCTGAAGCAAGACTAAGTCGCCCAAATTGGCACAAGTGTCCCATTCAACATTTCTATTCAACTCTACAAGATTTTAGAGCCTCTTCACATCACATTTCCATTTTTAGGTGCACCTCTCCAATTCTGTTTATTTCTATTATTGTTCATTTGCATTCTTAGGTTTTTCCTGCATATCAGAATGTGTTTTCAAACAACTTGCATTTCTTAGGTTTTGCATTAGTAATTCATCTTGTTTTCTATTTTATTTCATTTATATCATTATATCTAAGTCTATTCCATTTAAATTGCATTGATTTTGAGTGTAACATTGTGTATTTTGGCCCATCTTTCCCCTTTTAGGTGAAAAATCCTAAAAGGGCTAGAAAGCAATTGGGTGCCAAAATATTTTGTTACATTTTGGTGAACCTGACTCTTGAACATTTTGCTTATGATTTCAAGAGCATTCATATTCTATGGTTAGCTTGCATCAACATTGCATTAGGTTTTGCATTGTTTGATTGCATCCTAGGGTTTTAAAATTGCATTAGTGAAAAAGCTCATCTAGCTTGCATTTTTGCATTATATTTCATTAAAACAAACCAAAATTATGCATTTTCATACTGTACCTACATCTGAAAATGGAAAAATCATAAAAATTCATTTAAAAATTCAAAAAAATCACTGTTGGGACTAATTTTCCACACTGGGCGACTTAGTCCTCCTGCACATTTTGCACTATAATTTTTGTCCTTTCTAGCACATTTTCTTCATTTTTATTTTTTGTTCCTGCATTTTTGTTATAGTTTCTAGATTTTTGATATTAGTATTTTATTTTTCCTAGTTTTCATTGCATCCACCCTACCTTTTGTAACCTTTGTATGAGTGTTTGGTGCCCTATTGATAACACTCTAGTGAGAAGAAGTTCTAGACTCATGGCATCCCATGATAGCACTTTCATTGCCAAAATTGGGTTGTCTAGAGTTGCTACTCCTGGTCTTGACAATGGTGCATTAGGCATGGATATTGCCTTTCCTTTGCCTTCCAATAATATGCATGTAGAAACCAAAAACGGTCACATTCCATAAGATAAAATACTTAACATTCATGAGGACTTAACACATCTCCAACATAACTTGTGTCTTGAAAAAATTTCAACCACTGCCATTCCCACTATCGAAAACATCCATCGTATGCTTGAAAGTGATGAATGCCTAGATGTTATGAAACAAATTGTTGAGATATATCAAAAACATGCTTCTTCAACCTCTAGCACATCTCAACCTACGAACATTGTGGTTAGCCAAGGAGGACCACAAATTCCTCCCCCTTCAATTGTAGCATTTATATATATACCTACTTACACCACACCCCAAGTTGCAACAGTCATGCAATCCATTAGTAATGTACCTTCTTCCTTTAGTATTCCTATTAGTACTCCTAGTTCCTTTGTGGCATCAAATGTTCTATCTTCTACCACCTTACCCCCTATTAGTGTTCCATTCACTTGCCCTGCCACTACATACACCCCCTCACCATTTTCCCTTCCACATCATACCGCTTACACTAATCCCCTTGTAACTCAACTTTTTCAAACCATCTCCTCCATGTAACAACAAATATCCACCATTAATCAGAGTCAAAATGCACCACCCACCTATTATGTTCGCAGTATTCCATTATCTTTGGAAATATTAATAACATCGATGCCACAAGGAATTGAGATTCCTAGAATTGAGAAGTATGGAGGGAAAGGAGACCCTACAAATCATGTCAATTCCTGCACCGCCTTATGTAGTGATTTTGTCCTAGATGATAAATTGTTAGCTAAACTGTTTCCTAGGAATTTAAAGGATACAGCCTTGGAATGGTTTTCCTCTTTACCAAATAATTCCATTCATTCATCTAATGAACTTTTTGATGCACGCATAAGTCATTTCCAAGTTGACATGACTCCCAAAAAGATAATGGCCGATTTGATGAGATGTAAACAAAATGTGGATGAAAAGGTAACTAATTTTATCTCACACTATCAGTCACTTTATGCTCAAATAGATGTCAAGGTTCCTAATCTGCATCTCCAAAAGATGTTTATTGAAAACTTACAAAGTCACATTCAGGATAAATTTTCCATGATGAAGTTTCCCTCTTTCATGCATTTATGTACCACCCTTTGTGACTATCACAATTCAATTAGTAGTTGTGATGCCAAGTTCACTCCTAGTCATGCTGAGAAATCTAAAAATGTTAACCAAAAAAAATCCCAAACCTTTAGAAAACCAAACAAAGGTTTCTTAGAGTTCAATCCCCCTCCTCCACAACAAACTCCACCCATCAATAACCAAGTAGCATCTGTTAAAACAATGATGCCCTTTACCTATGGGGACCCGAAGAGACAGTTTACACCTTTTCCTGATACCCTTCATAACACAATGAATCAACTACTACAACATTAGATGATCACCTTGCCTACTGTTAAACCACTTGATCCTACTAAGCTGTTACCTCCAACCTTTAAACCAAACCCTTATTGTCATTTTCATATCCAAAATGGACATGGCACAAAATAGTGTAAGCATCTTAGACACCTAGTGCAAGACCTCATTGATTTCGGTCATCTATCCATTGTAGGTGTCAATGATCAGGGCAATAAGTTTGTTGCCCCTCCCAATCAGAGTTTACAAATTTTTACCAACCCAATGCCTAAAAACAATATTTCATTTGTCAAGGCTAGTAAACCTTCAAACAATGATGTGATGAATGTCAATACAAATGATGAACAACATGATCTTCCTCCAAATGTTACCCATGACAACCCTATGACTGAAATAGTGGCTATGATAGACATTATCCCTCATAAGGTCCAACCTATGAAATCTCTTGATATTACTTTTTCTTCTCAAGATATAATTAAAAATATTCTCAATGGTCCTCTTTAAATAGTTGGACACATCTATGATAAGCCCACTAATGGGATATTAATAGATCTCACTTGTGGTGAGAATGTGATCACAGAAGAGTTTTTAGTATTACATGATCATCATCAACATGATTATGACAAACCAACAACATGGATTAAAACACATAATGGTTTTGCATGCCCTGCAATCAGATCGATCGTCCTCCCATTACATATAGGACCTAAAAAATTGGATGTAACATTCTCTATCATTCCATAGTCAGATCAATTTCATCTGAGGTTAGGTCTTCCTTGGCTTCGCTTGATGAAAGTTGTCCCTTTAGTCATTCACAAATGTTTGAAGTTTCCGCTTGACAATGACATATTTATTGTTCACCATAGTGGCTTTAATCCATTGTCTTCTAAAGGTAATTTTTCCTTGGAAGCCTTTTGTCCTAAGCCCATGGAACCCATAACTCGTAAATACTTCTTTTTCATTGCCTATCAAAAATTCAAATCCAAACACATAGAAAAATTGTCTCTTCACAACATGTCGCGATCCACTTCTAGCACTCCCATCCTAGATGAGACGATGCTTCAGCCTGAATATGAAATTGAACAAACATTACAACCTCTAGAGAAACCAACCATAAATACTTCCCCTTCCTCATCTAAATGACCAAGAGATAATGAAACCAACCCCATCATGCCCCCTCACATAAAGCGAGTTTATAAAGCCAAAGAGAAAGTGGCTGCCCCATCTCCTTTGGTTCCTTCCATTCCTCCTAGGGAAGAAAAAGATCCTATGATGGCTCACTCTTCTCTTACACCAACACAACTTAAAAATAGAATTAAAAGAAACCGAGGTGCTAGGGAGCGTAGGAATTGTCATCATCTCCTTGCTCATCAGTTAAATGTAGAAGAAAACAAAGAAAATCATAATCCACATTTGATAGAAGCAATGTGTGACCACCCTCCTCCTCCTAACCCACCACAAGATAGTCCAATACAACCATCACAACAAGAGATACACTCTCCTTCAGGTATAGCAATTTGTCCTCTTGTTGTGATCAACCTAGATGACAATGAGGAAACAACAAAGATCGACAACGAAATACATGATGAATTAAACAAATTATTTTCCTCATCTACAAGCTTCACTAAGATATCTCCTATCCAAAGTGATGAGCCTAGCACTTCACCTATTACAACCCTTGCTCTTGTCCCTCTCTTTAGTTGTTCACCTTCTGACCATGATTGGAAGGCGGATGACTTGCTTGATGGTTGAATTGCATCCACCTTACTAGCCTTTTACACTTTCATTTTCTTTTCCTTGGTGTGATTGCATGTGCATAATGTAATCCCCCATGATGTGTTGTTTGATGTTCTCTCTCTCTTTGTGCATTTCTTCTATTTGCACCTTCATTCTTCTATATGTCGTACATCACCTTTCGCCTTTTTCTTTTTTTCTTTTATTTTGTGTTTTCCTTTTGGGGATGATGCAAAGCATTGAGACACCCTATGTCTCTTCCATGTTGACCCAAATGGTCTTTTTATCTTCCATTTTTCTTTTGTTTTGTGCTCTCCTTTGGGGATGAAGCAAAGCGTTGAGACTCCCTATGTCTCTTCCATGTTGACCCAAAAGGTCCCTTTTCCTTTTTCTTTGTCTTTTCTTATGTTTTCCTTTTAGGGATGACGCAAGGCATTGAAACCAAAATGTCTCCTTCATGTTGACCCAAAAGGCTTTCATTTTCTTTTGCCTTTTTCTTTTCTATTTTCATCTTTTGTTTTGTGTTTTCCTTTTGGGGATGATGCAAAGCATTGAGACACCCTATGTCTCTTCCATATTGACCCAAAAGGGTTTCTTTTTCTTTTGTTTTCACTCTCTTTATGTCATTCATTCCAGTTCTATGCATTTGGGGAATGATGACAGTTCTGAGCTCTTTAGTAAAAACATTGCAGCAATGAACATACTGACCCCAAATCCATAGATACCTTGTGTTTGGTGTTTTCCTTTTTGGGGGAAACTCCTTTCTTTTTCTTTTTCTTTTACATGATGCAGCCTTACTTGCAAACATATGACTTGGCATAGGGGCTTTCCAAGTTGGCTCTCATGTCTTTTTTTTTCATTTTTCATTCACTGCTTTAAAGTAATTTCTTACACAATGGTGTGTAGCAATTCGTTTAAAGTGGGCATTATTCATTTTTTATTTTTTTCCTTTTTTTCTTGGTTCTTAGTGTAGCCTTGCTACTTCGTACGGTGTTTTTTTCACTTTTTGGATGACAATAGGTGTGATGCCCTTCATAAGTGTGATCTATCTTAGCATAGTGCATTCCTCTTGGTGGCCTGATGCAATGCACTGCATCCCCTAAGTTGCGAATATTCTATTCTTTGATTGCTCCTCTCTTGGAGACATTAGACACATTTTTCCCTAATTTATCAACCTCGCATGAACTAAAAAAGACTCCTTTGAACATCCTTTGCATGTTGCATTTTGCATTTATATGGTCACCTTGCATAACACAACTTGCATGCATGTGGTGCCATCATGTTTTTTCATGAGTTCTATGCTAGAAAGAGACACTGCACAAGTCATTTGGTGTTGTCATTGATGGAAACCCTAGTCAATGATTCAATCCACATGTCATCATTTGATCATACCAGAAGTAAGATCGAAGTTTTGTGATTAACTATCAAGCAAGAACAGAGCATTTGACAAAATTGTGTTCATCGATTCATATGTACTTTTATGCTACCATTTTGAGTTATGGATCTTAGGGAAGGTTATTTGGTATATGATCTATGTTATTCTTGAATCTTAGAGCCTCGTATCGATCTGTGTTCAAGTTAGAAGATCTGGTTGATTAATTTTTTTAGTAGTGCATGAAGGTCGACTAAGTGAATGTAGCCATTGCAGATATTTGAGCAGTAATTGTTTAAGTGTTTTTGTGTTCAAGCATGTTGATTTGGGTCATCACTATGTTCTAGCCAACTTTGGTTGGTGTGCATTAAAAATTATTATGGATTGAGCCGACAGTTTGTAAATATTTCATATTTTATTGGAGCTGACATGTAGCAATTAAATATTTAGTTGCGGATATATATAAGTGATTGATTATATCATTTTGATATATGTACGAAGTTTGTTGATGTGTGTGTGTGTGAAATTCAAAAGGATTGTAGAGCGATTATGCACAGTTTCACTTGTGCATAAAAGGATTTTGTGATGTGAGTTAAAGCAAACAGAGCAGAAGAGCAGAATTGGACAGAAGGTCAAGAAATTGATTAATGTGCTTAACTGGAACTATCCTCATGCATTTGTAGATGCTATTTCATAGTTCACCACTTTATTTTTCTTTTGACATTGATTGTAAGGATATAATCCTTTATGTTTTGAGTAGTGAGCTCTAGGTAGTGTGCTTGAATGCAAGCGCATTCCCATTTTGTAAACATATTTTTTAGTATACTTAGATCATATTGTGGATTGACCTCCACCATGGTTTTTCCCCTAACAAGGTTTCCACATAAAAAATCCTTGTGTTATGGTGTTGTGGTTGTTTTTTTTATGTTCATGCATCTTTCTTTTGGTTGAATGTTATAAGTGCTTTGAAGATCGGATTAATAAAGTTAAAAATTGTAGAACACTGATTCACCCCCCCTCTCAATGTTCCTTGATTCCAATAATTGGTATCAGAGCCTAGTTCCTCGGAAGAAATTTAAGAGCTTGGGGAAGATCCAGGAAAGTAATTTAATGGATTCAAGCAATCTTCAACAACAACTTTTGGTGGCCCAAAATGATCTTGATCAGTCCAAATCTGAAGTTCGGGATTTACAGGAAAGTCTCAAGAATGTCGAGAAGTTCATTCAATCATTGAAAGATAAAATCAATGAGTCAAGGGAGAAGAGAAGGGAACTCTATGATCATATCAAGCAAAAAGAGAGTAAAAGCATTGAAAATGAACAACTGCATCAAGCCCTGAAGGAAAAGATAGAAGAGTATGAAAAAATTTCCAGAGAAAATGTTGTTCTAATGCATGAAATGGAATCTATTGTAATGAGAATGACCAAGGAGACTGAAGACAGGAAGAAGAATGAAGAAAATCTTGCTTAGTCTTTGAAAGAAAAATCTGAAGAATGCAATTGAATTACTGATGGATTCAATCAGTTGGGGCTTGAATTGGAACAATCCAAAAATAATGAAGAGCTTGAAAAGTAGATTGTTGATCTTAGAGATGAACTTGCTATTGCATATGAATTCAAGGATAAGTTCAAGATTAGCTCAACCAAGCTTGATGAACCGATTAAAATTCAGACGACTGAAGGTGACAAGCAAGGTCTTGGATATGAGGAAGGAGAAAGTTCCAGATCTAGAAAAAGGATATTTAGGCAAGGGAATCAAATGAACAAAGCTGGAAGGTATCTGGTAAGACAACCTAATGCTCAAAGGTTCAATGGTTACTATTTTGTTTGCAATAAATTTGGTCATATGGCTACTCAATGTAGAAGTAGAATGAATCCAAGTGGTCCATCATTCTTAGGTCAGTGCTTTAATTGCAATAGGTATGGTCATAAGTCAAATGAATGCAAAAGTATGTCAAACGAATTTTTCAATTGAGATGCCAAATGTTATACATGCAATAGATTTGGCCATATTGCTAACCAGTATAGATCAAGAGAAAATCAATGGAACAACTAGTCTGGACAAAGAAAAGTGGTGTGCTATAATTGCAACAAATCTGGTCACATTGTTAGATTCTGTAGAAGCATAAAGGGTCTCGTAAATCAAGGGAAAAACATGTAGAAGGATGAAAAGGGAAAAGGAAAATTTACTATAGATGAGATCAGGAAGAAAAAGAAGAAGATATAGGTGAAGAAGAGTCCCTCTGTTGTAGGAAATGAGTCAACACTAGAATCAGGGTTTGGAAATTCTTTTGGTAATTCCTCCAGGAATTAGACTAAGGCCTCTAACCTAGGGGGAGTTCTCAAGAAAATCCCTCAAACCCCCTATCAATAGTTGGTACTAGGATATGGATGAGTGCAGTGATTGCATTGATGATCTACAGATATTGTTGAAGTAGTTGGAGAGAGTATTTATGCAAAATTGAAGGTCTGCAAAAGAGTTATCTTTCACAGAGTATGGAAACAGGGTATCCAGATGAGTTAGGGAAAAAGCATTTATTGCGACAAAAATTTAGGTGTGTGAATGATAAAAGGTCATTTGTATTCTTCATTTGTCACTTTGCACTTTGAGAAGAAGTTTGGAGAGTTGTGAAGCAAATTTTGGTGAAGTTTGGCAAAGATTCAAGTGTGAAGATTATTCAACAATCAAACCCTAATCCAGTCAAAAGATATTTATTGGGAAAACTTCTAAACTTGTGAGTTTGTGAAAATGGTTGTTCCATTGGTAGTTGATATCAAGGATAGACCCTGTTTGAAATTCAAGTGGCATTCTTTCAAATCTGTTGAGACAAAGCCCTTAGGTGCATTTTTGTCTATTATGTATGGTGTCTTGCATATTGAAGAAATTAGGGCATACATTCATTCAAATATTGAGGAGTTAGGAAGCTCGCAGTTGTTGAATTTGTACTCAAATCATATAGTTGGAGAAGATTTCAAGGTAAAGCCTAGATTTAAAACCTTAGAAGAGAAGAAATTTACACAGATTGAAAAATTTCTCGTGTTTGAAGAAAACAAGTGGGTCCAATATATTTTGAGCCGAGTTCATGCTGAATTTATGTGGTTGAGTCAACCTTTTAAGATTACAAAAGAAGCCATAAGCATTTTTAATGGTTTAAATTCCTCTTGTGGGTTGCCGATCTTGAAGTTCGTGAAGAATCAGACAGTTACTAATGCAACCAGTTCAATGTTTGATAGAATAGCTATGAAAATTGAAGATATTATTGAAGTGCATGTCATATTTGCATCTATGGTCATTGGTTACAAGATCTATCACTCTAGCTGGGATAATTTTGTATTTGGTAGAGCTATCTATGTAGCATATCAGATGGTGAAGGAGAATGTAGAGTATGATCTATGAGAGTTACTCAAAAGCTAGTTAATGGAGAATCTTGGTAAGATCAAGAAAGATAAGAAGAATTCCTTCAAATATGGTAATTTGTTGTTGTGTTTATTCTTTTATTTCATGAATGAAGTTCCGGGAGCTGGAAAAGTTCAATGGCAAGGTGATAAACCTATAGCTGTTCAAATTAGAGATATCTTGCATAGAGTTGGTGATAGTAAGACAAGGAAAACTATTATCTAGGGATATTTCAAGAGTTTTCAGAGTGAGATGCAAGCAAGAGAAAGAATTCCTACTTCTATTGTGGAGAAGTATAAGGACACTATCTATTTTATGGTTGGCATTGATCAATGCTTGATGGAAGTTGTAGATCCTAGAATGGTCTGAATTATGTCAATGGGCTATAAAGTTGAGGAGAACATCATGGAACTATATGCACAACATTTGTTTAGTAAACCTCAAGATCTAATAGAAGAGATTTTTGGAACCTATGAAGAAAAAGATATGCAAGTACATGAGCAGTTGAAGAAACCTATGATAGTCTGAAGAGTAAGAAAAGAAGTTGAAGAAACCTAGGATAGTCCAAAGAGTAAGAAAAGAAGTTGAAGCCTTTGCAGAGAGCATGGGTATATCTGTAGAAGTTGTGAGAGAAGCTACAAGAAAGAGAGAACAAGTTGAAGCAAGAGAGCCAGCTAGAACTGAATTTTCTAGTCTGACAACATCCTTTTCCTAAACTAGATCTACAAGAAGCTCTACACTCTCATCTAGTCCTGCAAAGAAGTCAAGTCCTGTAAAAGCTCAAGCCAATTCATCTAGGAGATAAGGAAAAAGGAAGAAGGACAAGAGCACAAGAGTTTATGTTGTTGTTTCTGAAGATGAAGAGACTGGATCTGATGAAGAGATAAGAGAAATCAAGCAAAAGGGCACAAAGGAAACAAAAGTATCTAAGGACAAGCCCTCTAGTGAAGAGAAAGGAACGAAAAAGATGAAAATAGACAAATCAGGTATGTCTACAGAAGAAGTGGAGAAAGCATTGATTAAGGATGCTAATCTTAGGCCTCTTTTTGAATGGTATGACACCTTTGACAGTGTCGGTCAAAGAGTTCTTGAGGAAGCTTCAATAAAGTACTTGAATAATTTCAATATGACTCTTATTGAAATAATGTTTGTGTTACCCAAAATTCTATATGAAGTTTTATATATGAGAAGAGTGAGTGCAAGGACAAAAGAAGAGCAAATGAGAGAACAAATATTTGTTGATTTGTGTCTGGTGATGTCATTAGAAGAAATGAAGAATATACCAAATGAAGCAAAAATGGATTTTAAGAAAAAAAACAAGGATGAACAAGCTAATGATTGGATAGGCTGAAGAAGTTGCAAAGGATACTAAGAAAATCCTCAAGGAAATTTTGTTAAAGAACGGATACAATGTTGTTTCTGAAGAAGTGCATGATGTAGATGTTTCATTTGGTCTGGTAGCAGAAGAGGTAAAAGAAGATATACATTTGAGGACACTATAAATCCTCTTGACATGCATGGTGATGAAATCCCTATGGAGACTAGAGCTCTTAAAGTGGGTTTGGTTGAAGAAATTGAGATTCCTAAAGCCCGGGAAGAATCAGTGCCTCAAGAGTAGAAGGATGAAGTGAAATAAGTTCATCTGGAAGTAAGAGACACTGCTAAGGCAATGAATGATTTTTTAGAAGAGCAATAGGAAGAGTTTTATCATGAATTGATTAGAGGTCCTATCAATTTGGCTACTTTGTCTCCCATTGAGAAACTGAAAGTTGCATCATTTTCACAGGCCAAGGCAAGGGAAGAAATTCTAAAATCACATATTGAAGATAGTGAGTTGTTGAATTTTACATCTGGTATTCTAGAGAAGATCATGCCTTCATGTCAAGGATTCATCTGATTCTCCATCTGGTCAGCTGAAGAAGCTTGTTAATTCTATAAGTACTCATTTTGAGTCACTTGAGAAGTCAACTATGGATAAGGTTCAGAAGGAGTTTGATGCTAAGACATTCAGTAGGTTGAAAGGGATGATAGCTAATGATAAATATTTGTTAGCTACTTGTGTAAAGAATATTCAAAATGCTTTGTCTGAAGGTGGTAACATTTATAAGTCATATCTATATTTATCTAAGTTCACTGAGGATATTGTAAAGAAAATGAAAGAATGTGAGAAACAGTTAGCAGATATCACTCAAGCATTAGATCCTCTAACCGTTTATGTTGGAAAGAAAGAAGGTCAAGTCATATCCCTGCTTGACAAGATCAAAATTTTAAAGCATGAAGAAGTTAACATTGTTGAAAGGGTTTGTGAGCTTAGAGGACTAACTGGTCCTAAGGTGGAAAAAATGTTGAGTGCATTGAAGGAAGCACAAGATGTTATGGCAGTCAGTGATCTGGTGAATCTTGAATCAGAAGAGATGCAATATTACTTATTTTGTGGTCACATGACTATCTTGGAGAGTCTCAAGAAGGGTTGGGACACAAGTTTGAACCTATTGAAGAATAATTTTGCAGATCTATTCAAGTTTATGAAAGTTGTAGAAGCATGTTTGTACATATGGAATTTGTTCATAGCAGTTTTGTTTGATTTTTTGGTATGCAGATTCTTTCCTTTTCCATTGATGTCAAAGGGGGAGAATGGGACAGTGAAAAATGTTATAATCATCTCAGGGGGAGTTGTCTTTTTGAAGTTTTGAAGGTTGGCAGTGTATTCATGTTGGTATTGATCCAACACTTAGTCATTTTTCACTAAGTGTTGCCATCAATGCCAAAGGGGGAGATTGTTGGAAAGAGACACTGCACAAGTCATCTGGTGTTGTCATTGATGAAAACCCTAGTCATTGATTCAATCCACACATCATCATTTGATCATACCAGAAGTTAGATCAAAGTTTTGTGATTAACTGTCAAGCAAGAACAGAGCATCTGACAGAATTGTGTTCATCGATTCATATGCACTTTTTTGTTATCATTTTGAGTTATGGATCTCAGGGAAAGTTGTTTGGTATATGATCTTTTTTATTCCTGAATCTTAGAGCCTTGTATCGATCCATGTGTAATTTAGAAGATCCGGTTGATTAATTTTTTGTTTAGTAGTGCATGAAGGCCGACTAAGTGAATGTAGTCGTTGTGAATATTGGAGGAGTAATTGTTTAAGTTTTTTTGCATTCGAACATGTTGATTTGGTTCCTCACTATGTTGTGGCTGAATTTGGTTGGTGCACATTAAAAATTATTATGGATTGAGCTGACAATTTGTAAATATTTCATATTTTGTTGGAGCCGACAGGTAGCGATTAAATCTTTAGTTGCAGATATATATAAGCGATCGGTTATATCATTTTGATATATGTACATAGTTTTTTGATGTGTGTGTGTGAAATTCAAAAGGATTGTAGAGCGATTATGCATAGTTTCACTTGTGCATAAAAGGATTTTGTGGTGTGAGGTAAAGTAGATAGAGCAAAAGAGCAGAATCGGACATAAGGTTAAGAAATTGATTAATGTGCTTAACTGAAACTATTCTCAAGCATTTGTAGATGACATTTCATAGTTCACCACTTTAGTTGGCTTTTGACATTGATTGTAAGGAAGTAAGCCTTTCTATTTTTGAGTAGTGAGCTCTAGGTAGTGTGTTTGAATGCAAGTGTGTTCCCATTTTGTAAACCTCATTTTTAGTATACTCAAATCATATTGTGGATTGACCTCCACTGTAGTTTTTCCCCTAGCAGGTTTTCCATGTAAAAAATTCCTTGTGTTATGGTGTTGTGGTTGTTTGTTTTATGTTCATGCACCTTTCTTTTGGTTGAATTTTATAAGTGCTTTGAAGATCAGATTAATAAAGTTAAAAATTGCAAAACACTTATTCACCCCCCCTCTCAATGTTCCTTGATTCCAACATTCTAAGCATATGAATCTTTGCTTATCTCATAAAGCACGAAACAATATTGTCCTTTGTGGAACCTTATTAAGGTTATCATGAGGTATAACTTTGATATGGTTGAGTGGGAAGTCCATTATGAGGCATGACTTTGCCCATAGCCACCTATGTGTTTGTGAGTGCATACCAGTCGTAAGTGTATGTTTCTCAACCTTTTGGGCCTTCTCACCTGGTGCACAACCATGAGTTCCATCACCCCAAAATGAGTATGCATTTTCTTTTCGGACAAACAACCTAGATCTGATCCATAACGGGCTAGACAAATGATCGACGCTTGATCTTACTTTTTCCTTTTTCTCTTTCTCTTTTTCATCATCACTTTCATGTGTGTTCCTTTGTTCTTATGTTTAGTTTTCCACGGGATCTTCATCTTGGGGGCTTGATCATCCCTCTTGATTATTGTTGCCTCATCTCGCTAGGATAAGTACATTTGGATCCCTCTCGATATGCATGGCTACTTTAGTGTGAGTTTGAAGCAATTTCATCCTCTCACTAAAGTGGGGGCTAATTGTAATGTAGAAAAATGGACGTTTTCACATTCATTTGGGCCTTTTTCCTATGAGTCTATAAGGAAAGCTAAGGTGCGGAAACAACTCTCCTAATGTCAAAATCTCAAGGAAGAATGCAGAGGTACTTTTAAATTTTTCAATTACAGTCAAATTAAGATACACTTGAAAGCAATAACAGAAACAGAGAAATTAACATACATAGATGAACACCAGATTTACGTGGGAAACCCTTACGGGAGAAAAATCCACCACACCAAGAAAAACTGCTTTGTATTACAATAATGAAATTACATACAGAGTATAGCCTTCACTCTCTGATGTCAATTTACAGTAGCATATTCAATGATCAACCTTGTACAAAACATTCAAGTTACAATACTCTCAAAATTGAATTCACACTGATCATACATCGAACTGTTCACAACCATTCATCGAATCATCAAACCGAACATCATCTTCGATCTCAGAGTATATCCATGTCGACCCTAACTGTTGAACTTCCTCACAGGAAGGGCCACAACATACTAACTTCCAACGGTTCCCATTCGGCTTCTCTGATTGGTCGAAGACTCACCACATAGGATAGTCATCACTCGGTCAAAGGTGTTCAAAATGTATTTGTATGTCGGTGAGAAACTAACCGTGTTTCCCAATGCCACAAGAATGATTGTAGTTCTCGCCAAGAGTCCTCACCATCGGCAAGATGTTATACCAAGTTCACAAGTCACATCGACCTTAGCATTCTCATTGACGAGACTATCGCTATTCGCCAAGAGATCATACCAAAGTTCACAAGTCACATAGACATCAGTATTTCCTTTAGTGAGACTATCGCTATTCAATGAGAGATCATACCGAGCCCTTCATGTTACTCCAAAATGTCCCACCATCTGTGAGACTTCATTTGTCGCTAAGATTTCTTACCAAATGTTCACACCTTTCACCGATGACTTCAGTCGCCAGGAGTCTCACCGAAGACACCTAATAACAAACACATGTAGAAATCTCGGCAAGACTTACTGCTATCGATGAAACATCATACCGAAGCAAGCCTTTTAGCCAAGGTCTCCCTGATGACTTCGAGTGTAACACTGTTGGCGAGACAATCCTCCATCGCTAATATTTCATACCAAAGCCTTTGTTACTCTCATGACTCCAAGAGTGTATAAATATCGATGAGACTTTCCATATCACTAAGACTACATACCGAAGCATTTGAGTTACTCTGATGACTCCAATCGCTATGAATCTCCCCAACCATCACAAGGAACTAAACTGTCAGCCAGAGATCTCCCCGAGAGGAGAGAGATAGAAACTGTCACAACGATCAACATGTCATAGTGATAGCTCCACTCAGCATGACAGTGACAAGGTCTCAGCGACCTGAACATTTCACAAGGTTCCACAGCTGCTAGTTGGCCAGACAATAAGGATGTCACACTGACTTTTCTCTTTCAGAGGTTTCAGCCTGTGAGATTGAGGCACATAATTCCAACATATTCTTGGTCTAATTTTCCTTGATTTAATGTTGCAATGTGGTCAACACATTCACATTAGGGCTTGAATCTATGAATTATTAAGACTTTATGATGTCTTGTAAAGGTGTTGTGAAGTGTTGTAAACCACTTTCACACTTTTCTAGGACCCTTTCATTATAATTCACCTAAATATTCCCTTTTTATCACTTACCAAGTCTTATTTCAAAGTGTTGTGAAGAGTTGTAACAAACTCTCACACTTTTCTAGACTTGTCATCTTTATTTCAACCCTTTCTTATGTAAATATATGACCCCTTAATGCACTTTCTGGCCTTACTTGAGTGTATTTCAGAGAATATTCCTATTAAAAAACATTTAATTCCCAACCCACTAATTTTATTAAGTGGGACTAAGTCACCAATAGGGGCAACTTAGTCCTATTTGGCACAAAAATCAAAATTATTTCAATTTTCTAGCCAGATTTTTCTCTCTTACCCTTGAGGTTGGCCAGTGATGTGTTATTTTCAGGAAATATTTTATAATCAAGTTTAAATAAGGGTTTTTCTCTCATTTTAACATTCATTATCCATCCACTAGTTCATTCAAGCATTCAATTCATTAAAGAATTCAAGCATCTTAAGCAATTATCAAGTATCTTGAGGCAGCCATTAGCATATCTTCAGACTTCAACATCAAGGGTTTGGTGAATTTGTGACATTATATTTTATTTGGTCATCATTCCTTCTTTATTTCATTTCATTATCTAGGGTTTGATTACCAAACCGAGGTTTGACCAAGGCAAACCCCTATACTCTAACCCTTAAACCATTTTTCCCATCTTTGCATGTGTGTTTTACATGTCTTATATGCATATTTTTCAAAGAGAAAGGTGATAAAAAGTGGTCAACAATCCATCAAAGTCATTCAATTCAAAAAATCCCTAGTTGAAGCTTGGGGATCTCTTTTAGCCCAATTTCTGCAGAATATGAACTAAACACCTGTCAAGAAGTGAAGTACAGATTGATAACTACATATTCCTGTCTCGGATTTCCTGAGATTCCCAAGTGGACTAAGTCACCATCTTTGGCGGATTAGTTCAACTTCTAGTCATAAAAAGTGATTTTTGTATTTCTGGATACCCTTTTGGCAAAAACCTGTTCCGACAAAACCTCCCCAAAGCAGGACTAAGTCACCCAAATTGGCACAAGTGTCCCATTCAACATTTCCAGTCAACTCTACAAGATTCCAGAGCCTCTTCACATCACATTTCCATTTTTTAGGTGCACCTCTCCAGTTCTATTTATTTCTATTATTATTCATTTGCATTCTTAGGTTTTTCCTACATATCACAATGTGTTTTCAAACAACTTGCATTTCTTAGGTTTTGCATTAGTAATTCATCTTCTTTTTTAGTTTATTGCATTTAGATCATTATATATATAAGCGTATTTCATTTACATTGCACTGATTTTGAGTGTAACATTGCGTATTTTGGCCCATCTTTCCCCTTTAGGTGAAAACCTCTAGAAGGGATAGAAAGCAATCGGGTACCAAAATCTTTTGTTATAGAATGATCATAGGCTTGTTGGAATTTTGAATCAATCTAAAAGTAAATGGTGAATCAATATCCATCTCATTCTTCTACTCCTATCTATCTCATTATTTTATTCTTCTTTTCTTTACTAACATTTCTATCTAGGTATCAAATCTATGTGATATATAAAA
>VDFB02299602.1:0-93139 GCA_007258455.2 Sequoia sempervirens
TGAGGGTACATCTTTCTTTTGTGTCAACCTCACTTAGCAACCCAAGTGTGTATTTTAGGTGGTGTTGGTCTAATGGTGCAGATAACCGGTGGAAAGGATAGGACCCTTGGTTGTAGAGTCCTTCATATGATAGTTGGTAATTCTTAACTGTAATGTTAATTATAGATCACTAGTTTTCTTAAGATCATGATTAAAAGATAGTGTAGATGATAATTAGAACCTGTGAATGAATGTAATGCCTCTCGTGTGCTATCACTATTCTAATCATTTTCATGTTATGTTGTGAACCTTAAGAATATGATAGTGATTGTCTCACCAATTTGACTGGTTTGGTTGGCAGTTTAGTGTGCTTAGATGACTATGTTACTCTATTCGGATGTTTTGATATGGTGATACATGGTGTTTGAATTTTCCTAGTTATGTTTTTCATCTGGATGTAGTGCTAGGTTGTTATGCAATTGATTAGTAATTTCTTTATGATGTGACTGGTGTTACTTGATGATGTTATTATTGTACTCAATGTTGTAGTACTGTTTGAGGTCTTGGTGAGGGGAACAATGTAGCATCACTCATTCGTGAGCGCCCTACTGCGTTGCAATTTCCTCTCACTGTGTGTTTGTTATTGGATATATATATGTTGCTTGACATTTGGTTTGATGTAGGATTGCAAGTACTAGGCATCAACTCCACCTACATTGTTAGGTTTGAGTGTGCCCTATAATCCCATTGGGTATGATGTAGAAACCGGAGTTGACAAGAAAGTTTCCCCATCCTAGTTTGTCACCCTGTCATTGTGTTTGATGTTATTAGTGTTGTCTATAACAGCAGTTCGTTAAATCATGTATATGTGTGTGTGTGTGTGCAAGTATATGTATTTCATAAATTATATTTAGAGAGAAATTTGCGTGTAATATTGCGTATTTGGATATTTATAGAATTTGATTACATAGTCTTTAATTATTTAAAAGCCTTCATACTGGGATTGTTATAAGATATGAATATTAATCTATCATGTCTCAATACTTCACATTGTATACTAAATCAGATTATATACATATATAGACTTATTTGTTTTGGTAGTTAAAACCTTCTCTAATTAGTCACTTACTAAAGAAGGTCATTGATGTAGGTTTTTAATGGTGAACCATATTAGGAGTTGTGTTCTAGTGGAAAGATTAGGTAATAGGGAAATATCCCATGTATAAATTATTTAGTTGTGTTGATTTTCATCTTGGGAGGTCTTTTAAGGTAATTGGTAAATATAGAATAGTTTAAATAGTTAATTAGTAATTTAAGAGTTGCGTAAAGATCTGTGGTAGTGGTTAGGGCTAAATTTAAAAGAGTATTTTAGAAAGATTAAACAAATGAAATTCCTATGTATATTCAATGGTACTAATATTAATGTGAACGTTCCTATATTTAGAATTGAATAAAGTAGATTGGTGATTACTATGGGAAAATTGGAAAATGAGGATTTAAAACATAACTTTTTAATAACAAATTAAAGTAGTAATATTATTATTGGTTAAAATTGGTATTAATGTTTCATTCTCAAAATATTAGTAACCTCGTATTTGATTTATTATTACCTTAAATAAGGTATTATTGAATAGGAAGTTATTTGAGATAATATGCTTCATGATTCACATTGTTTTAGGGAAACTAGACCAATTAGGCAGTTGAAGGAATTAGTTTTAAATTTGAAGGAGATTAGAGTAAGTAGAAATATTTTTTATTTTTTATTATTATTGTTTAAGTTACTTAATTATGTGAAGAAAATTGTTCTTATATAAAGAGAAATATTCTAGATAAGGGTAGAGCATCATTTAATGAAATAGTTTGAATTAGATAGCTTAAGGTAAATGATATTATAAGGGAGTTTGTGGATTAATGGAAACTGAATTTGTATTTTGTTTCTTTAGTTGAGTTTTACTTCATTAAGGTAATTTGCACTTAAGATAGAGTTTGAGCTAGGAATATCATTGTCTTTAATAGCTGAATATTTATCTATTGGTTTGTATAACTAATTAATAGTTAGTTGAATTAGTGATCATTGCAAGTAATTAGAGTGTTACTAAATGTAGCGTTACGGTACACCATAAATGATCATTGTGAAAGTTACTTTCGTATAACCCTTAAAGCATCATTGTATATTGAAACTTTAAAACTAGGGTTTGGGACAATTCCCTCATAGATGATAGAGTTTTCTTGAAATATTGATTTATAATCATTTAATTTGATCAAGTAAATAGCTTATTTTAACATCAAACTCATTTGCAACCTTTAGTTTGAGATTATGAATGAATTGCTATTGCTTGTTTGATTTCCCGTCATGTCTTTCTTGGATGTATTATCGATTGACCTTTCTATTGGTTATTGTGTTTGATCTCGTATGAAGATGATAATCCTTTAAACGTGTTGGCTTCTATTTTCATTGTGATATTGTCTCCTTTACTCTTCACTTGTCATTTGTGATTGTGGAATGTTTTTATATAGTCATTTTGTGGGCCCTAATATGAGTCTTTCTCTTGTGTTAATTTTGGAAATAAGAAGACTTCATGTGATGACTTTCTTGTAGTCATATTTTGAGATGGTTGGGAACCCAAAGAGTTTGAATTACCTTCAGTAGGAGTTTGTGGATATTTGGAATTTTAGGCTTCCAGAGGCAATGATAAAACTTGATTTATGTTGATTTTCCATGGTTGGACCTTTGTGATTCTTTGATTTTATTTCTAATTTTGAGTTATTGTGGGTGTTACCTTGTACGTATTAGGGGAAATTTTACTTTAAATTAGGGATGTCATCAATTAAAATATCTCTAATTCTATTAGAATCTCGATTCTTGAGATTTGTTAAGTGAAATAATTTGGAGTTTCAATTTCATTGCTTAAGCCAAATTTTCCCTCCAAAAGTATTTTCCCTCCAAAAGTAATCATTCTTAGATATACTATAGAGAAACTATATCAAAATCTCCTTCTCTTTAACATAAGATCTTGATTCACACATCTGAATTGGATTTCTTGAATCCTATCCAAATATAATTTGATATCTTTTTTATTAAATATATATCCAAATGTGGTCTTGTTCCAAATGTTAATATTATTCGTCATATTGTTAAGTTGTTTGGCTATCATGTACATGGAAGAAGCCTCTTTATTGATGTTCCACCATTCCTTGATTTTATTTGCAAGATATGAGTGACGAGTTTAAATTTACTTAAATCTAAAGGTAAATCCTTTTCTCTTGCCCAACTTCTCCATATAAAACATGATAAGGGAGTGAGATGAGCCAATCCTAACAACGGCAAATAGAGAGCAACAATAAAAGGAAAAGTAGTTAGGGTAAATTAAGGTTCAATCTAGTCTTACCTAGATGAGAGTATGACCAACAGGTATCAATTTAGCTAAGTGAAGTTCCCTTCCTCCAATTCTAAAAACACCAAAGAAATGTCATGAACAAAATCAACTAAATCATCTCTACCATTGAGGATATCAGAGATCCTCCTTTCGTCTCATTATTTTTTGCAGGAGCATTGAAATATCTCATAACATACCATTTGACATTAGAATATAACCTTTTAAAGATAACAAGACTAATCAAAATTTTCTTCCTCACACTTCTTGTATTAGGGGCATATATATTAGAAGGGGTCCACAAGAAACTTTCTCTAAATTATTATAAAATGCAATGATATGTGCTTAAGATCATCACACATCTTCTAGTAAGCAATGTAGAATTTGTCAAAAAACTTATGCAAATTAGATTCATTTTAGTTTTTAAATTAAAAGATTCCTATAATGAATGCTCTAGGAGTTTGAATGATTGTAGGATGATTGGATGTTCAATTCATGCTAAAAAAATGTCTTCAAATATTAGGGCATAGCAATTTTTCACACAAATGCCTACCAATTTCACTCCCAATGGCTAGCGAAAGAAATGGGGTTTGAAAACTAAGATAAAATTAAAGATAATTTTAGGTCAAATCACCATCATGTGGTCCCTCTCACATATTATGGAAAAAACCATGACAACAAGTGTAAGATTTGGAGATTAGAGACGAATGCTTAAAATTGGACCAACAAATAATTAGAATATGTGAGAGTAAATGTAGATAGATCATGTATACGGGAAGGTAATCTGTACAAGGAATAAAAGAAGATGGGCAAAGATTAAGAAAATAATCAAACTTATACAAATGTACACAACATATCACTATGTAATTATTAAATCAAAATTCAGGTTTTCTTTACATAGAAGTTGTGTTTGAGCATTATTAAATCACTGAAATTATGGTTATCAATCAAATTACCGTATGCTTATCTGGAATGGATGTGAGGCAAAAATCGAAGGCTACAAACCTAGCGAAAAAGCAAAGCGGTTGGTAAATGGCCGTTTGAAATTCAAAAAGCAGAGCGGTTGGTAAATGACCGTTTTAGATTCAAACTTGTGAACTCCATCGGTGGAGGTGATTTGGAGTTCTGATCAGATATTGTTGTAAGTTTGGGCAATACAAGGCCATCCGCTTTCAGTAACTCCAATAGGAATATCCCATGGCAGAATAGATGGCAACGAACAAATCTCCAATCCTCTGTTCCCGAGCACCTGCACAAGCAACAAAGTTTGGGGACAAAATTCAGATTGAATCGAAATTGAATTCCCATAAATCAGTAAAAATTTAGATTCGTACAGAAAGACAAAATTCAATATGTTGGGCTTCTATTCTATAGAACAAATCTGTATTCAGATTCAGATTAGCATTATTAGCCTTACCTCCATGGATTGAGAAGCATAGAATGGAAATCCAAGATAACTTTCCTTTAAGTTTATATGCAGGGGAGAAAGGCAGCGCCGGGTTGGTATCTGGATGCTTCGCCGAATACAATGCGGGTATGTGACCTCTGCTTTTAGATACTGTGTTCAATTTTAATTTTCATATCTCAACATTGCTTCCTTAGATGAAAACAGAACTTCTCAACCTTAAAAATTCCAGAATAGGAACATATATATGCAAATTTTAACACCAAATTTCAAGAGCAAGCAAAATTTTAGTGCCTAACATAATAAGGAGGGTTTCTACCTGCCCAACTCCCTTAATCACACCTCCAAACACCCTCATTCGCCCTCCTGCACTCTTCTTCTCCATCATCCTCTGAGGATGAAAAAGTATGCCTTAGACTGCTTGAGATTGTCACAGGTGAATCCTCCTGCAAGAAATAGAGATCATGGCATGGTCGGCCCCCATTCCATGCCCTGCACCATGCCCGTTTAATTTAGGCACGGAAATGCCATAACCCAGCTTATTTCTTCTTTTCCTTTTTTTAATATTTTATCTAATTAATGGGGATGTGACAGAGCATAGAAAATCATTGATAATTCTGCAACTATTTTATCTAATTAATGGGGATGTGACAGAGCATAGCAAAGAATTTCCATCAATAATTCAAATATTGAATTGCAGAACAGAGTTCATGTCGGAAGGACTGAGATGGGCTAATGGCGGCGTAGAGATCGACTAATCTTGAAATAACGACGGCACCAATGTCGCTTCTTCGACTCCTATAGAGAGTATTCGACAATGCCTTGAAGCCTAGCGATGTGAAGAAGCTGAGTCGGCTGGTGATGAAATCCTTAAATCTGACGGCTTACGGTCCAAGGAAAACGCAGCAGGGAAAAGACGTAAGTGCCATAAACTCTGTAATTTCCTTTACTAAAGATCGTAAACTGAATTTAAGCATCTATTATTAGATATAATAAAACGATACTACACTTTTTCTTCGCATTGCAATTGTAGAATTGTTGTCAGTAGTAATCCTTAAATTTTGAGTTTGCTTGAACCAAATTGTTAGATATGATTCAAAAGTTTTTTAACTCCGAGCTCTATACCATATTAAAATTCCAATCACAGTAACTGATTTTCTTATGCTTAAATAAACATTAAATCAATCACACAAATAATTGAAAAACCTGAGACGAGGCATCTCTCTCCTACTGAAGGATCAATTTTTATTTTTTCTGATATACCTAAAAACCATAGATTCCATCAGTAAAAATATCCCAAATGTTGCTCAAAATATGGAAGTTAAATTGCATTCACATTCAGCATAAAAATGAATGCATTAAAACCCTACAAGAGTCTGTCCAAGCTCCAAAAGACTATCTGGTTTACTTGATCCACCTCAATTAGGATAGAAGCCATAGAAAAATTGCTCATTACTGAAAAGGAAAAAAAAGACTCCTAGAAGTGAGGCATTGTTACAGTGTCCAAATGGCTGAGTGCCAAACTTTCTATGCCACTTCTTCAATTGAAAATGCCAAATGTGGAGGGCTTAATTTTAAACCTTTCGTATATAGCCCCCCTCCCAATTGAATGTTGAAGCTCGATGGGATGCGTTGGTAAAAGAGTTGAACTTCCATTAGAGTTACCACAGCTGGCAACAACCTCGATCTTTGAACCCCAATGCCTCTAGAGGGTCTAATGAGTAGCAATAACCCATGTTATAAGAAGCTTTTTAGATTTTAACATGTGCTGCATACATCTTATATTAATAATCTTTTTGTGTATTTCTTATGTAATAACTTGATGATATAATCAATCATAATTTCACATTTTTTTTCGGAAGTAGTAATTTTATGCAAGCATTGATATTAAGAT
The DNA here is from genome assembly GCA_007258455.2 of Sequoia sempervirens. Taxonomy (NCBI): domain Eukaryota; kingdom Viridiplantae; phylum Streptophyta; class Pinopsida; order Cupressales; family Cupressaceae; genus Sequoia; species Sequoia sempervirens. Next base: position 6,653 of record VDFB02299602.1, read on the forward strand.
TTTAGTTTTAGAATGTCTCTCTTTGAAATTCTACTATGCTTGCGGTAATTTTAACAGCTATGCTCAAATGTTGCCTTTTGGTCCTTGCTTACACTTTTTTTTGGCTAAAAGAGGAGAAACTTTTGCTAAAGTTAAATATATTTTCTTTCTATAGCAAGAAGATTGTGTCATGTGCATTTAGCCTTTAGGGTCTGTTAGAGTAACAAAGCATCTTTGGCTAGAGATGTTTGTTGCATGCTTTATTAGTTGCAAACATGCTTTTCAGTCTGATATGGAAATTCAAATGACTTATAGACAGTCCAAATTCGTGCTTTCTATTTTATTTTTGTAGTGTTTTCAAAAGTGGAGATGCATTTGACTTATTGTGTTTGTTTTAACAAGAAAACATCCAATACCTAACATGCAAACTAAACCAAAACTAATAAGATGGTAATGTGTAAGTGCATATCTACATATTTTGGATTGTTAAGGGTTTTCCTTTATTATAAGAAATGCTTAATAAAAAACACACTAACCATTTTTGTAAAAAGTAGAACACAAGAAAAATGTGAAACAAATTTGAGCGGAACCATAAGAAAAAACAATCAAAATATGATAAAATTATTTTCTATTAAAACTCCTAAGTACATAGAAGTTCATATAGAATTTGCAAACTAGGGTCAAATAAGGTTAGGTAGAGTGGCTTGATATTGACCCACTCCCCTTAAAAACAAGCATTTTTTTATAAGGGTGAAAAAACATATTCCTTTCTTAGTTGGAGGATTAATCTATGTACAATGAAGCCAATTGAATGTATTTTTTTAAGCTCGAAACTTATTACTCTAAGGTCACACTGAACATAGGAGCACAAATAAATTTATTTATGTATATGTTCATTGGTCCAAATTTTTGAAATCATATATTTGTGTAATGGTGAAAATTATATACCTTGTTTTGAATTAATTTGATTTGCTTAATTTTTATGTAAGGATAACTGTAAGTTATGCAATTTTTACTCACAACTAGCATGTAATCAAATTCTTACTTAATGCAATATGCATTCTTTCCCATTATTAGTTTTGATCCATGATTTGTAAGATTGATCTAAATGAATTATGTACTTTGTAGACATGAATATATGATTTGTAAATTAACTCAAGTGAATTATGTACTTTGTGGACATGAGTATAGAATGTGTTAATTTCAAATTCAAATTTAAGCTCAACATAATCTTTCTCACTACTTCAACACTTATGTGTTTTGTAGACATGAGTATAGAATATTTAATTATAATCCTTTAACTTTTCTAGGATCTTTCTCATGCCATTCTTGCTTCATTCATTGTCTATATACCTTTATGTTTCTTTATCACTCTTTTAATATTACCTCTCTTTGTTCTCTATTAATCCTTGCATTTTTCTCTTACTTTTTTCTTACTTTTTTGTGTTAAATTATTTTATTCTTTTATTTTTGTTTTTTCTCTCTCAAATTCTTATCCATTTTTCATTTGCTCTCTAGTTTACAAATTTTCTCATATTATATATTTTTCTATGCTTATCTCTTTCTTTCTATGTCTCTTTCTTTCTCTGTCTTTTTCTTAGTGTTTTTCTATTTGATTCTCACTTTTTCTCTTGTATTTATTCACTCCATCTCTATTTTTATCTTTCTATGTTTCTTCATCAATATTTGTTTTGTGTTATTCGCTTCGTCACTTTTCCCTTTTTTTGAAAATATTTATCTCTATTTTGTTCATTCTCTCTTAAACCTTTTTATTTATGTTATTTTTTTTTATATTTTTCAATCTTTGTTATTTCTCTATCTCCTTATATGTGTCTATCTCTCCTCCATGTTTCATCATTTATTTTTCTCTTTTTATAGTTATTTTTTCTTTAATAGGGTGTGTATTATTTTCACATTATTTATTTATTTATCTTTATTTTTTAATACCTATTTCTATTTCTGACATCTTTTTTTTTGTATTTTTATCTTTTCTCCTTATTTTCTTTTTAAATTCTTTTTCTTTCCCCTCATGTCATTCTTTCCTTTTAATTTTCTTGTATTCTAGTTATCTCTCATTGTCTAAATATCTTTATTGTTTTTTAATGTTTCTCTACATTATTATTTATATTTCTTTGTTTCTTCTTTCCATTCGTTTTTCTCTCTTTCTATATGGGTTGGACCTTAGACCCTCGAATTTAAGTTTTTGACCCATAGACATTGATCTACACCCTAGCCTCATGGATTGTGGACCTTAGATTGATAAATATTTATCCTATAGCCTAAACACTTAGATCCTAAACCTTTAATTTTTGAACCCTAAACCGTAGAGGCTATGCCTTATACTTGTGGACCCTAGACAAAGAAATATTAATATTTACCCTTTACCTTAAACTTGTGGATGAACCCTAGTGCTTAGGCTATGCTGCTAGTTATTTGACTTTAGAGACATTAGATCCCAAGAACCTAGGCATTAAACCTTAGACCTCTAAGCTTCAAACTTCAATCTTGAACCTTGGATTGTTAGATGATTAGAGCTTGGATCCAAGACCATATATACTAGACTATGGATCGTAGAATTTAAACACTAGATTATCTTTCTATCACTTCTTTCATTCCTTTTTTGGTGTTTCTATTTCATTTATTCTTTCCGTCTTTCTTGATTTCTTTACTTGTTTATTTTCCTATCTTTTTGTCACTTTCTTTCTCTTTTTTCTTCTTCCTTTCTTTTCTTTTTCTTTTTTCTCTCTCCTTTCTTTTCCTTTCTTTTTTTCTCATTATTTTTTATTTTTCTAAAATTTTACTTTCCTTGTTTATATTGTTCATCCCTCTTTTTATTTATTTTTATTATCTCTATCTTTCTCCCTTTGTTTCTTTCTTCCTTATTTTGAGTTTTTGTCACCTTCTTTCACTCTTTTTATCTTCTTCCATTCTTTTCTTTATCGTTCTTTCTTCTCTTTCCTCGTTTTCTTTCTTCTTTTGTGTGTCTCTCACCCCAGCATGACACCCATTCTCGACCCCAACTTGGCAAAATGTAAGACCAAGGTAAGGTGGGTTAGGTGTTGGGTTGGGTCAAAGGGATACCCTTGAATCAACAAAAAAAGAAGAAAGAGAAGTCTGTACCTTTTTATCATCTTTGAAAGGAGTCTTTCATCCTAGCATGACACCAATTCCCAACCCCAACTTGGCAAAATGTAAGACCAAGGTAAGGTGGGTTAGGCATTTGGTTGGGTTGCAGTGATACCTGAGTCAACAAAAATTTGTACTTTATTTCCTTGTATTGTTTTTCCCTCTTTGTTTTTATGTTTTTCTCCATCTAACTATCTTTGTATTTAAATTCATCTCTTTTTTTTCTTTGATTTCTCTAGTGTTTTTAATTTTCCTCTCATTTTTTAAACTCCTTTTCTTGGTTCAATTGTTTCCTTTCTTTTTTCTTTTCTATTCTTCCACTCTCAATGCCTTTTTAATTTCCTTATATTTCTATTTCATCATTTTTCCCCTTATTTGTTGTCTCTTACTTTATATTTATTATATTCTTTTTATATCTATTTATCTCATTCGTTGTCCATGTACCTCTTTTTTTCTTTATCACTCCTTTAATATTACTTCTATTTGTTCTCTATTTATCTTTGTGTTTTTCTCTCTTCCTTTTTTCATTCTTTATCTCATTCATACATAGCCATAGGTGTACTCATTGATTCATATTCTTTCATCTTAAACTTTCTCAACATCTTGTTTATGTAATTGTTCTAAGAAATGAATGTGTCTTTATCCGATTGAGAGATTTGTAAACTTCAAAAAAAAGGATATCACACCAAACATTGACATTTCAAATTCTTTATGCATAGCATCCTGGAACCCTTTGCACATAGCATCACTACTACCTCCAAATATAATTTCATCAACATAAACAACAACAATTAGTAGTTGATCACTTGTTTTTTTTATGTATAAGTTATTGTCTTAGCCTTAAGGTCAATATTTTGGAAAAAAAGCCCAGTTAGAAAAGGAAGCTGTGCACCCACCTTTACATGATAGTATATGTTCAGCACTTGCACCAGAGGGGGTGCAAGGGGTACGCCGATATAAAAGTATAGTGAAGTATTAAGGGGATTAGAGTGTAAATTAATAGTTGTACAATATTGTTTGTATTATATCAGAACAAGCAAAGATTAAATTTGACAATAGTAAATAGACATTATGAAAAAGATAATGGTTGTATAACCATTTGTTTGTCAAAGTAAAGAAGTAAATGTACAATTAATTTATCCCTATTGTTGATTCTCAAACCATCTACACTAGCTCTAGGAAGACCTTAATAGAAATGGTCATAAAGAGCTTGAACAATTAAAGTTTTGTAAAAAACGAAAAAAGTATGGACTCAAACTTTTGACAACCCCTTAAATGCTTGACCAATCAATGCAAATATCAAGCAAAATGACACCTTTTTCTCTATTATTTGAGCTAAACTTTTACTGTACTTGACAGCCTTTGGAGCCTTCATTCTTGCTAAAAGCGGTAGAAAAAAAAAATAGCCTTTTCTTCTAAAGGATTAAATCCTCTGAAATTTCTACACTTGCTCAAATTTCTCAATTTTCTACCTAGAAAATCTCATTCTGGTTAAAAAAACTTTCTCTTTCCCAACGGTGACACAAAATCTGCAAAATGTTACAATTTTCATTCTCCCAAATATATATACATAGATATAACTATGTATCATGAGTTGGTGGATATAGGTCCATGGGTGGATGCATGGGTAAATGAATGGATGAATGGATATTTTAGGTATGCAAAGGAGGGTAGGGATTATGTTGTGGTAAGAAAACTAATTTGGATGGAGGATGGTCATTTGGATAATAGTTGATGGCTAAGATAATGGTGGGTAGGATGAGTGATAATGATCCATGTCAAGAAATTTACCAAAAGCAAGTGTAAAGTTTAAACTTTAAATTGACCAAGATCAAGATGATTTGGAATATGGATGGTGATGGGGGAGCATTCATTTGATCGGTGGTTCATGGATGTATGGATTTTTTTTTATGGATTAGTTGGATGGAGTGGTGGATTTATTTTGGATGGGATGAGATGCTTATACCTGATTTGGCACATGTAGATGTTTCATTACAGACATGACTCTTGTTTGTTGGATTTTTTGTATGGTACTTTCCTAAAGTGACATCATTAGTGGTTTTCTATAGAGTACTGTGGGAGTTAACATCATCTAGATGCATACATCGCAATAGGGAGGCAGAAGAGTCCTTATGATAAAGAGTTGTTGTCAACACACAATTTATGTGAGAGTTGGATATCATGGATTTCAAAGTTGATGGTGGAGTACTTTGAGTGATATGAGATCTAGATTGTTTGGTTCACAGTTTGGAATCTTTGGGTTTCCAAACTTGGGAGGATTTGCAATGGTGGGTGGATATGGAGATTTGATTGGGACATTTATTTCTATATATATTGTGGGCCGTTTTTGAAGCTTTATTGTGTACTTGTGGAATTTTTTTGATGGATAACCTTCCCCTCTTGCTTTTCCACCATTATTTCTTTGACAAATGGTGGTTGATAGGGATGTTTTTTTTTTTTTTTTGGGTATCCTTTTGCATTTTATTTGTCCACCTCAATCATTTGTGTAGCATTGATAGCAGGTTTATCATAAGGACCCTTCATTCTCCCTATGTGGTTGTTGCACTAGACAAAGTTCATGATAGTGTTGTAGAGTTATCACTTTAATGGTTGGGTTCTTTAATTGGTATAAAATGAATTGCTATGAAATTCTATTGGATCCTCTTTGCTTTGAGCTATAACTAGGAATTTAGAGTAGAGGACTCTTGCTCATTGATAATGATGTTTGGGGTAGGAGGCTTTTTTGTTTTTGAAGAACATTTACATGTGCAGTGGGAGTAAGCATCTCATGGGTAGAGGGAGGAGTAGGTGATATATGGATATGGTCATCATTTTGCGACATCTTGTATGGATTGGACACTTGATCTTGTTTCTGGATGTTGTTGTCTTCAATATGCTTTGGTTCATGTTCTTGACATGGATCAATTGTAAGGATGTATTTAGTAGAAGTGGATTTGGAAATGACCATTGGTAGACTTTGGGAAAATATGTTCATCATACTTTGGAAAGAAGTATTCAGTTTTGTCCTTCAACTTTGGTTGAGTAGTCACTGTTGGTGTTGGATCTTCATTGCTGCTAGTTGTTTTAGGAGTATATGAATGTTCAGCATTCACCTACATGCGATAAATTTTAGATGTAAATATAGAAATACTTATTTATATTATGTGAAGATGGTAATAAAAATAAAACAATGTAATTAAATGCATAGCAATATTTGCAGTAACTTTAATTATGCTATGGGAATTTATAGTGTTTTGTATTACTTACGTGGATATTGAAAAGTGAATGTAAGTTCTACAACAATTTCATCTATGTTGGTTGTTTGTATTTGATGGGTCCATGTGTTGGCATTGGATGAATTGGCATATCTTTTTTGTGTTTTGCTTTTGTTATAATAGCCTGCACAATCTAAGAACAGGTTAGGCAACCCAATTTGTTAGTGCAATGATGGTTTTATGCAAACTGCAAAATTTGGAAAAAAAGGGTGAAAGATTATGTTTTGGGTGGAAGTAAATACTAGTAGCTATATTGAAGCAACCGTTGCAAGAGTATATGAATGTGGAACATCCACCTGCATGTGATTGCAAGTGTGGTGTAAGTATAGAAATAGTAAAATGTAATGTATTAGTATGGTAAGGAGTAAGGTAAACAAATACAATGTATTGAGAGAGTGGTATGTTTATGTATCTGTACCTGTACACATTATAATGAGAGGAGATGTAGCCGATGCTCTTCTTTTTTCCTGATAATTGTGTATGGATTATTCTTCATTCTTGAGTATCAATCGAAGGAAAAGGGTGGTTCTATCCTAAGTCCTTGTATTGATTTAACTCTAGATATAGCTGTAAAAGTCAATCCTTGTCTTTCTTTTTTACCTATATCGATAGTTGCTCTTTCGATTGTTAATCCTTGGGATTTGTGTATTGTAATTGCCCATGCCATGCATAGTGGTAGCTGTCTGTAGTTACCTAGAGATATTGGTGCTATTGGAATAGTTGTTGGAGCGTCTATGTTCCAAGGTGGGCCATTGTAAGTATCAAATTTTACTACTACATATAATGGTAAATTAGGTGGTTTAGAGCTTTCTGTATATACAATATCTAAGACCTCTCCAAGAGAACCATTTACAAGGCCTGCTTGAATCCATAGGTTTGTAGTTAGCATGATGCATTGGCCTCTACATAGGAGGAGTTCATGGGGAAGTTGGTCAACATCAATGTCGATGTTTGGTTTTGTGGATGTTTGTTCTGAAATACTTAGTGCTATAGGATGATTTAACAAGTGAAGCTTTTTTTTGTTGTGTGTTCCAACTAAATCATTCGTAGGAAATAGGTGCATTGCTAGGTCAAAAGACCTTTTTGCATTGTTTGATAGTTGTGTGTTTGTGCGGTTCTACAACAATTTCATCTGTTGGTTGTTTATGCAGTGGGTCCATGTGTGGCATTGGATGAATTGTCATATCTTTTTTTTTGTGTTGTGCTTTTTGTTATGTACTTTTGCACAATCTAAGAATAGGTTAGGCAACCCAATTTGTTAGTGCAATGATGGTTTTATGCAAACTGCAAAATTTGGGAAAAAAAGGGTGAAAGATTATGTTTTGGGTGGAAGTAAATACTAGTAGCTATACTAAAGCAACCGTTGCAAGAGTATATGAATGTGGAACATCCACCTGCATGTGATTGCAAGTGTGGTGTAAGTATAAATAAGTAAGTAATGTATTAGTATGGTGGGGAGTAAGGTAAACAAATACAGTGATATTGAGAGAGTGGTATGTTTATGTGTGCACATACTCATTATAATATGAGATGTAATCGATGCTCTTCTTTCTGATAATTGTATGATTATACATTCTGAAATTATGATCGAAGGAAAGGTGGTTCTATTCTAGAGATCATATGTTGATTTAACTCTAGATATAGCTGTAAAAGTTAATCCTTGTCTTTCTTTTTTGCCTATATCGATTGTTGCTCTTTCGATTGTCATTCCTTGGGATTTATGTATTGTAATTTCCCATGCACTGCAAAGTGGTAATTGCCTCTGAGCACCTAGTGATATGGGTGATATAGGAATAGTTTTTGGGGCATGGATGCTCCAAGGTGGGCCATTGTAAGTATCAAATTTTACTACCACATATAATGGTAAATCTGGTGGTTTGGAGCTTTCTGTGTATACAATATCTACAACTTGTCCAAGAGAACCATTTACAAGAGCTGCGCACAGATCCATAGGTTTGTTAGCATGATGGGTGGCCTCTACATAGGAGAGGTTCCTGTGGGAGTTGGTCAACATCAATGCAGTGCTGGTTTTGTGAATATTTGTTACGAAATACTTAGTGCTATAGGCTGATTAAGTGAGAGTTTTTTTTTTTTTTTTGTTGTGTGTTCCCAACTAAATCATTCATGAAGCAGATTGCATTGCTAGGTCAAAGAGCTTTTCATTGTTTGATAGCTGTGTGTTTGTCTTGAGTTATACAACAATTTCATCTATGTTGGTTGTTTGTATTTGATGGGTCCATGTGTTGGCATTGGATGAATTGGCATATCTTTTTTGTGTTTTGCTTTTGTTATAATAGCCTGCACAATCTAAGAACAGGTTAGGCAACCCAATTTGTTAGTGCAATGATGGTTTTATGCAAACTACAAAATTTGGGAAAAAAAGGGTGAAAGATTATGTTTTGGGTGGAAGTAAATACTAGTAGCTATACTAAAGCAACCTTTGCAAGAGTATATGAATGTGGAACATCCACCTGCATGTGAGTGCAAGTGTGGTGTAAGTATAGAAATAGTAAAATGTAATGTATTAGTATGGTAAGGAGTAAGGTAAACAAATACAATGTATTGAGAGAGTGGTATGTTTATGTATGTGTACCTGTACTCATTATAATGAGAGGAGATGTATTCGATGCTCTTCTTTTTTCCTGATAATTGTGTATGGATTATTCTTCATTCTTGAGTATCGATCGAAGGAAAAGGGTGGTTCTATCCTAAGTCCTTGTATTGATTTAACTCTAGATATAGCTGTAAAAGTCAATCCTTGTCTTTCTTTTTTACCTATATCGATAGTTGCTCTTTCGATTGTTAATCCTTGGGATTTGTGTATTGTAATTGCCCATGCCATGCATAGTGGTAGCTGTCTGTGGTTACCTAGAGATATTGGTGCTATTGGAATAGTTGTTGGAGCGTCTATGTTCCAAGGTGGGCCATTGTAAGTATCAAATTTTACTACTACATATAATGGTAAATTAGGTGGTTTAGAGCTTTCTGTATATACAATATCTAAGACCTCTCCAAGAGAACCATTTACAAGGCTTGCCTGAATCCATAGGTTTGTAGTTAGCATGATGCGTTGGCCTCTACATAGGAGGAGTTCATGGGGAAGTTGGTCAACATCAATGTCGATGTTTGGTTTTGTGGATGTTTGTTCTGAAATACTAAGTGCTATAGGCTGATTTAACAAGTGAAGCTTTTTTTTGTTGTGTGTTCCAACTAAATCATTCATAGGAAATAGGTGCATTGCTAGGTCAAAAGACCTTTTTTCATTGTTTGCTAGTTGTGTGTTTGTACCGGGTTCTACAATAATTTCATCTATGTTGGTTGTTTGTATTTGATGGGTCCATGTGTTGGCATTGGATGAATTGGCATATCTTTTTTGTGTTTTGCTTTTGTTATAATAGCCTGCACAATCTAAGAACATGTTAGGCAACCCAATTTGTTATGCAATGATGGTTTTATGCAAACTGCATAATTTGGGAAAAAAAGGGTGAAAGATTATGTTTTGGGTGGAAGTAAATACTAGTAGCTATACTGAAGCAACCGTTGCAAGAGTATATGAATGTGGAACATCCACCTACATGTGAGTGCAAGTGTGGTGTAAGTATAGAAATAGTAAAATGTAATGTATTAGTATGGTAAGGAGTAAGGTAAAAAAATACAATGTATTGAGAGAGTGGTATGTTTATGTATGTGTACCTGTACTCATTATAATGAAAGGAGATGTAGTCGATGCTCTTCTTTTTTCCTGATAATTCTGTATGGATTATTCTTCATTCTTGAGTATCGATCGAAGGAAAAGGGTGGTTCTATCCTAAGTCCTTGTATTGATTTAACTCTAGATATAGCTGTAAAAGTCAATCCTTGTCTTTCTTTTTTACCTATATCGATAGTTGCTCTTTCGATTGTTAATCCTCAGGATTTGTGTATTGTAATTTCCCATGCCATGCATAGTGGTAGCTGTCTGTGGTTACCTAGAGATATTGGTGCTATTGGAATAGTTGTTGGAGCGTCTATGTTCCAAGGTGGGCCATTGTAAGTATCAAATTTTACTACTACATATAATGGTAAATTAGGTGGTTTAGAGCTTTCTGTATATACAATATCTAAGACCTCTCCAAGAGAACCATTTACAAGGCCTGCCTGAATCCATAGGTTTGTAGTTAGCATGATGCGTTGGCCTCTACATAGGAGGAGTTCATGGGGAAGTTGATCAACATCAATGTCGATGTTTGGTTTTGTGGATGTTTGTTCTGAAATACTAAGTGCTATAGGCTGATTTAACAAGTGAAGCTTTTTTTTGTTGTGTGTTCCAACTAAATCATTCGTAGGAAACAGGTGCATTGCTAGGTCAAAACACCTTTTTTCATTGTTTGATAGTTGTGTGTTTGTGCGGTTCATTAGTAGTTCCCAATCTTGTTCATTTGGTTCTGCATTACAGATGTTTTGTAGAGTTCTTTGGAAGTTAGTTTGAGCTTGAGTGTCCCCATGTTGGTGAAATATTGTTTCTAGTGTGACAATAGTAGTGAATTGTTCCCATAGGGCTTTCGCATTTGTGTGGGAGGCGTAGATAGGTTTGTCCATAACAGGGGGTAGCTGTGCAATGTCACCTACAAGAATGATAGATATTCCACCAAAGGCCAAGTGTTGTTGGTGGGGGAAAGCCTCACGTAGCCTAGTATCAATCTTCAAGATAATTTTGGGCCTAGAAAGCTCATCTCATCAATAAGGAGGTATTTTATGTGTCTCATGTTTTGTTGAAATAATGCAAGTGATTGACCCTTTAATGGTTGCATTTCTTTGATAGGAATCTTGAGGGCTGAATGTATAGTTGAGGCATGTATGTTGAATGCTGCAATTCCTGTAGGAGCAACTACAAGGAGTGGGTTATGTTGTTGGGGTGCTAAACTAGAAAGGGAGTGTTTAATGCAATGAATGAGATAAGATTTTCCTGTTCCTGTTGTGCCTTGTATGATCATGTGCAAGGGTTTATTGAATGCACAAGCATTGCAATGGTCTAGTACAAGTGTTAGAGCGAGTTGTTGTTTTGAGGAGAGTGGATTTCGGAGGTTGTTAAACTCAAATGGTGTTTGGCCGACATTATGGTACACCTTGTTTGTGCTTACGAATTGCTCTGCAGTTTCATGTAAAGCTTGAGGCACTATACGTTCATTCCAGTTGTTGGAAGTGTCAAAGTCGCGTCTTCCAAGCATATCAAGGGAATTAAGATTTCCATGAGTACCAAGCCCCAGTTGTGATAGGAATTCCCACTCATTCAACTGTATTGTATCTCCTATATTGCTTTCAAGCTCTACTTCTTCTACATCTTCTTGATTACCCTCTTCATTAGGTTTACGTTCAATATGCCACACATTATATTTAAGTATTTTCATCTCCTTCCAGTTTGCAACAATATCCTCTTTAACGATTCCAATTTCTGTGACCAAGTCTCGAAATTGCTTGTAAAGAAGTAGTTCGCTCCAACAAAATGTCTCAAAATGGTTTGAATCTTCCTTTGGAATAGCACTAAATCGGGGAAAGACACTGATAATTGCCTTTTGTTTCCTTTCTTTCCACTTACCTCCTTTGCGATTTGATGAGAATGAGAATGATTGTGCAGATTCAAGTAGTGTTACTTTATCCAGTTGAGGAGGACGTTGTGTGTACAATTGGAGATAAGTTGGTTGCAATGTGTTTTCGCTTGGGTTTGTCCTAATTCGATTGAAAACTTTTTGCCCAACATTAAGTGTCATGAATGTGTGGCTGCAAACAACGAGGGGCAATTTGTGCAGCATGTGGCACGTTTCTTGTGCACCTATATCACGATCAGCAATAATTTCATACATGAATTTTCTATATGCTGCGAGAGCTTTGTCTTCTGGTGCTTGATTTCTACAAATGCGTGTTAACATATCGATACAACTTTCAGATTTTCATTCTGCTTTCGCAGCATATTTTGCAATGTACTTTAAGACAAGTGTTTTTGAAAGCACGGGTTGACAATCCATATTGGCTCTCCATATGGAAAGCATTTCTGGACTATGTATATTCAACCTATCATCATTGCGTGCAGGGGAGAATGTTTTCTTCCCATGTGCATCATTGCACAAGGAAGTGGTGGCACATTCTGGCCAGGGCGCATTATACCGACACTCCATGTTGGTTCCTTTCTTGCGAAGGCAGGTAGATTCTGAACATTTGGTGTGTCTTTGGACACGGTTGAGTAACTCTTCATAGTCGGTAAGTGTATTTGTAGCAAATATTTCAGCCGTTGTTAATAAGCATGGATCGTCTTGTAGAGATCGGTGTCGTGTGTTGTTCCTATCTACTGGATTACGAGGATTCCAGGCACTAACATATTTGTCAAAGAATGATTTAGCTATGTTTACATTAGTATGATTGCTCCAGTCAAGTTTGTCCATGTTTGGTGCCCCTTGGAGCCAAATGAACCCATGTACATGGGCAGACCCTCGATGTTGCCACTCGTATCTATACCAATAGTCTGTTGCACAAAAGAGCTTCTCTAAGACCTCTTCACGAAATATTGTGAATCGCCGATGCAAGTATAAGGACGTGGTATGTGGGTTAGTAACAATGTTATCTATGCAATCCCTATTGTTTTCTGTTGTTGGTGTTGCTCCCTTTGAAAATAGTTGGTGTAAATCAGGCCATTTTGTATCTGTAGCACTTAAGGTGAAGAATAGTGTGGGGGAGTCTATTTGGTTGATCATGTTCAACAGCTCACCGCGACACTTATTCCAATATGCTCGTGTGCCTCTAAGGGAGGATCCATAATGCATCAACTGTTCTGCTAATTTAGTGTCTGGAAACTGTTGTATGTGGCGACGAAGATTGTCAATGGTGGTTGGTATGTAGTCCTCAACATTTTTCTTAACAAAAATAGAGGCAACACCTTGGCTTCAGTGTCACATTAACAGGTTCAAGACAAAATATCTAAACCTTGGATGGCTTCCAAATCTATTATCATGAAACCTCATTAGGTGTAACACATATTCGTGCATATCAACTTGCCTATAGCGAGGTTGCAAATGTAGTGCACTACCCTTTGGAAAGAGTGAAGGAAAAGCCATGTCTAAAAGGCCCTCTGTGTTATATTCATTAACTGGTGAAGACTCAAGTGTTGGCCAATCAATAATGGTGTCATTTTGATCTCTAACTTGCAATGTTTCTTTGATGATATCTAGTTCATGGCGTTTATTTGGTAATCTAGCCATAAATGATGAGGAGGAAGTGAAATCATTGTCTGTTGGTTATCATCAAAGGTTGATGCATTGTTTGGTGCAACCATATGTTCATTGGTATCAATAATGTTATGAAGCATATTAGAAATGTTTGTATTTGTATCAGGGAGTTCTTCGAGGGATGCAAAATCCACCTCGACGTCTTTGTAGTAAGGGTCATATGTGAGTTTATATTTTAGTGCGGACCAAACACGATGCCTACTTACATAGCAATCGTAATGGTCACCTTTTGTATTGGTTCTTCGAACCACCAACACATCCAAGGTTGCAATTCTATGTGGTAGGTATTTTGCTATGGTTTTGATATCTTGTGGGAAACAAATTGTGTGCCCACTATATTTGTATTGTCCTCCACGAGCATGAGTAACTTGTATTATTGGATTAACTCATGCTATAAGCATTTCTTCGACTTGTGTGAGTTTTTGTAACTCGTAAGGTTGTACTCCTGGGTCCATAGAGTTGGACAATGAGAAACGATGTCTACCTTTCTCACGAAAGCATCTAACACAAATTGGACCACTTTGTGTTGGGTTGGTCTGTATTCCTGGGTAGCTTTCATGGCAAATTGTGCAAGTTGGCATGTTTGATAGTTTATCTATTTTCGAGTGAAATTGTTTAGACGCTTCAACAAAGTCTATGTTGGTTTGTGGTAGGCTTGTGGCATGATTTTGGAGATTCTGCATTGTTTGGTGTGCAGACTTTGACAACCATTGGTCAGAAGGGTGTTCATTTTGGGATGTTGGTGTGTTAGCCTGTATTGTTTGTTTGCCTATGCGTTGCATATGACGACGAATGCTTATTTCTTCTTTATGTTGACTATAATAGTCATGACTTCTTTTATGAGATTGCATGCTTCTAGGGTTTGAGCTCGCCATCTGTAAAGGAATAGGAGCTACCATCATCAAATGCACAATTACAAAAACATATAAAATTAAAGAATATAAACTTGCGTGGGGAGAATTATCCATTGTATGGAATGAGTAACTCAATCATTCTAATTTTGATAATTATTTTGAGATATTATTAGTATGCTATATACATAAGATTAACAATATATTCAATACACATGTGACTTTGGAATTCCATGTATGCATAAAAAAGTATACAAAGTGTACTATGTAAGATGTTACAAAATTGTATTTACATTACATTGTTGATTGTATTGAACGAGTTCTTCAATCATTTTAATTTGATGGAAGAGATCAATGACATTGTTTTCATTATAACAATCTCTTCAATACACATGTGACTTTAAAATTCCATGTATGTAGTAAAAAGTATACAAAGTATACTATATAAGATGCTAGAAAACTATATATACATTACATAAGCAATCAACCTATACCTAAACACTAGTAATATGACACATATGATTGATGCCACCCAACATGAGCGAATTTTCTGCAACAAGATCCAGCTCATCAACCTTTGTGATTGTTGATTTTACCCGTCCTTCAACACCACTTGAATCATAGGAATTGGTGATTGTGAAGATAAATTGCTTGAATAATACTCCCTTTATTATGGTCTCAGATTCAATTTCTTTTCCAGGATTGAATTGCAACATGTATAAATCATTTGCAGACATTCCAAGAAGTGTGGTGGCTGGTTCTTCAAAAGCAATAGCCCATAATATTCCTGTAT
Organism: Sequoia sempervirens; assembly: GCA_007258455.2. Taxonomy (NCBI): domain Eukaryota; kingdom Viridiplantae; phylum Streptophyta; class Pinopsida; order Cupressales; family Cupressaceae; genus Sequoia; species Sequoia sempervirens. Next base: position 21,933 of record VDFB02299602.1, read on the forward strand.
GATCTGCTAGCTTTAGTTGAAGTATGTATCTGTAGTCACATTTAGCAGTCGTAGCTTTGCACTTTGAACAATACCATGTTTGATCAGCATTTTGGACAACCTTTTTTTTACATTGTTTTCCATCTAACTCAAGGGGACAAGATGGATAGCAAAATGAATTTGTTTTTATGAATTGCACTGTTGCTTTTAGAGTGCATTGGACAATTTGTTTCACATTGGTAGTTTGTTGTTCAATATTAGCAATTGTTTTTCTCATAAGCACGAGAGGTGCATCCAAAGGTTGTATATTTGATGGAGTAATATCAGTCCCATTTTGTTCAAACCATGATTTGAGCTCGTCTGCCTCTTTTAAGATTGGGTTTATAAATAGGTGGGTGCTTGCCAAAGTGCTTATGACCTTACCATTATACTCAATGACACGACCATTTTTTATTGCAAGTACAATAACATGATTTGAGTGATACATATCTTGAAGTTCTCTGCCTTCTTTTTCAGTTGTTGGACCCCAAAAAGTAATATTAATGGTAGATGAAGAGATATCTATCAACTTGATGCTCCTTCGAAGAACTTCAGTCCCATCCCTCCTCCTTATGGTTGAACTCGGGTCCACACATATGACTATTCCAATAACGTCAACAAGGACATTATTGTTTAGTTTTGCAATGTCCTTGAATGGTGTGAAAGAGAACTGATGTTTGGGAATTGCAAGGTCATCTTCAGATAGAGAAATTTTGGAATCTTCTACTAAACAAATCTCAAGTTGGCTATTCAATTTGTTGTATAACCTATTAGCTGACTTAATAGTTCCACCAGATATTGTATATACTTCTCCAACAAGAACTTTCATGTAGTGAAGGTTTGCAACTTCATTAAAGCAAGTTACACGTATTTCAGTGCACTCACAATCAATGATATCAAATGAAAAGACCTGCCCTTGTCCCTTTTGTGTGTTGAAGCGGTGCATTTGTTTTTTCATTGTTACACGACCCTTTATAAGCCACCTTGTTTGGAATGGATTCAAATTTCTAATAGGTGTAATATTGGAGGGAATGTCGTTCTTTTGCAGAGATGAACATAATCCAAAAAGTGCCTTGCGGGGAGGTAGCTTTGTTACCCTAGCACAGTCATTCATGCTTGTAGATGGAGTACTTGAGCTCGTAGCATTTCCTTGTTGGGCTTCTTTTTTAGGTAGGTAGACGGGTTGACCAATGATATCTTGCTGCAAACTTGTGATCTCTATTTCGGAGATGACAATCCACCTATAAAGGTGCAATGTGTAAGTATTCTGAGTAGGAACAAAAGTGACATAATGGGTTAAAAAATCTAAGCTATAAGATGTGATTTGGAATTTTGTAGAAGAGCATGGAAATATGGTTGCTCACCTTGAATTACAAAGAACAGGGCAATTGTAGCCTATGAGTTTAATAATAGATCCTTTCTGGAGTTCTTTAGAAGCTATGTAGTGGTTGTACTTTTGTGGAAGTGTAGCCTTTTGCTTATGTACCCCATCTGATAGCTCCACTCTATATCGAGTAGCTTGTTCAGGGCCATGTCCAAATAGTGAAATGTCTAATGCTTGTAGATGGGGTTGCAAGTTTGGGGTTCCATCATTGATCATCTTGATCGCATTTTCAGTCAAAGTATACATTCTCATCAGAGGTGGTTGTGTCACTATAACACTGTCATCCAGGCTTGTAGATGTGGCCTTTACTTGCTTGGATTCTTCTTCAAATAGGTAGGCAGGTTGCCCAATGATATTTGGATGCAGACATGTGATTTCAACTTTAGATATGACAATCCACCTATAATGGTACAATGAATAAGTATTATGAAAAGGAAAAAATGTTACACTATGGGTTCAAGAATGCTAATTTGTAAGTTGTGATTTGCTATTTGGTAGAAAAGCATCCAAATATGGTGGCTCACCTTGAACTGCAAATAATAGGGCAACTGTATTTGATGAGTTTAAGTACGGATCCCTTCTGGAGTTCTTCAGAATCTATGTAGCGGTTGTATTGTGTTGGAAGTGTAGCCTTCTGCTTATGTATCCCATCAGATAGTTGTAGTATATAGCGATTGGTTGGTTCAGGGCCATGGCTAAACATTGAAATATCTAATACTTGTAGATGGGGTTGCAGGTCTAGGTTTCCATCAGTGATCATCTTAATTGCATTCTTAGTCAAAGAAATCATTGTAACGAGGGACCAAACTAATCCTTGCAAAAAACGTAAATTGCAAGTAGCAACTATTAGTTACTACAATTGACATATTAAATCATACTTTGTGAAGTAGAAAACAAATATGTTGTATAGAAAACAGAATGAAGCTTACTAAGTTGATAGTAAATGAAGGACACAATCTAGTTAATTGAGACCATGCAAGCACTAGTTGAAATAGAGGTGCTTAGAAAATTTACATAGTGTACAACAAATTTGGAAGAATACCTGTAAATGTGATTGCGAATAGTTTTGTTTATCAAAATAGTGGCCTTTTGAATTTAACTTGCTGCATTTATAAGATCAAAAAATAGAAAAGGTAGTGAGTTAAAAAAATAAAATGAACCATACAATTTTAACCTATATTGGCCAACATTCAATTGCGTTGAGTGTAAGTAAATAATGAACCCAAACTAAAGATCAAGACACTTTGAAATACAACTTTGTAGCTATAAGGAAGATATATGGTGTTTTTTTTTTTTTTGGTGAAACTTTATTATAAGAAAATGTGTTGTGCATTGTACATGTTTCTTTTGTATGGTAATTTAATATACTATAGTGTGGTATATTTTAAAACAATGAATCTGGTTTAAGATAATACCGTTGCTGGAGAGGGTTTGGGTTTGAGGAAGAGATTCAAATATTATCGTTCTTCTAAGTTAATAAATTGTAAGGAATGTAAGTAGGTCAAAAGAACAATGCTTGAAGAAGACATAATGTATTGTAGTTGAACGAACAAAGATGCAATATTATAACAATAGTACATAGTATATGTCTATATTTATGAAGCACAAGCGTATTACATGGTGCTGTAGTAGGTTGCATCTAATCTTACATTTCTTGTTGAGATTTATAAAATAGCCAAAAGTGTATTACATGGTAATGTATTGGGTGATGCAATGTATTTTCGATGCAATGCCAAATGCCTTGTTCATAGCATATACAACCTTACATTTCTTGTACGAATTTACAAAATAGCCAACTATGCATAAGTTGGTAGAAGTTGTACATAGATGGTTAACTCAAACACTATATACACATTTATAAACTGAAAGTGTATTAGGCATCATTCAGGTAATTCTGGAATGCTTCTTTTATGTAGATTGAGCCACCTTGTGCGTAGAACTCATCTGCTTTCATCTCACGAAGGAACATGGAGAAGGAACCCAACTTTGCACAAGTTTTGTGGAATTCTCATGCTGTTATTTCCATTGATTGGATGTCACTTTCTTTTACACTTTGCATGTTTTGAACAGTGGCCCTTGCTTGTTGGAGCAAGTCAAGGCAACTAACGGTAATGTCATTCGCAAAATCTTGTACCAAGCTTGTAGAAGCGCTATTCGAATTTACTGATGGTGTTGAGTTGGTGGACATAGTGGGGAGACTTGAGCTACTCGATATTTCAATAATATCATTGTGTTGATGGAGATTGTCCATACCTGAGTGAATTATAATATTTTGAATTATTTTGCTTTAAAAATAAATACCTCTAACCTTCAAACATAAATTTTACTCTAATGAAATATCATACTACTTCAAAAATTCATTAAATGAATAGATATATTGCAAATTTTACAACTCTTAGTAGATATATTGCTAATTTGCTTATTGAATTCCAACAATTTGACAAAATTTAAATCTAAGCATTTTAAATTATACAATTCATAAACAAAAGCTAACTTTAATAGCTCATTTCTAAAGTGGATTTATTTAAAATTTACGGCTCCTTCGTTAAAATATTGTATTATAACTTATAATAACTAAATTGGATTCTATGACAATAGTTTGTCAAAAAATGTAATCTATAATGCACTGCATAGAAAACTAATATATTTAAATATACAAATATGCAAATTTGACCTTAAACCTTAAATAATAATAAAAAAGTAAAAATCAATAACTAGCACTTGCACCTACAAGAGGTTCAAGGGATACGCTGATAGGAAATTAAAGATAAAATTTAATTGAAGATCTATTTTGGAAATGAAGTTAAAAAAACACATTGTTGTGGTACTTCTTTGATAAATGTGAGAAAATATATGTTACAATAGAAATAGCATTGCAAGTAGCTAGGAAAAAATCATTGGTTCTTACACATATGACAACGTATGAATAAGAATTTGAATATCATCTATACCAAACTTGTTTTCATCAAGTAATACATGGTAATGCATAGGCCTAATGTTCCCTACAATAAAATCATCAAAAGAGGAATCGAATCAACAAATAGATGTCCCTTGCATCATGAGAAACAAAACATTTTGTTAATAGTATGTGATAGTGCACAATACTTACAATTGGCCCATTCTGTGGATACAAAGAAATCAACATTTCTTGGATGACATATTTGTGTATCCATAGAAGTACCTGCAACGAAGAGCATATACAACAACAAAAAATGAATTTTAAACCGCAAATTCTATTTCAACTTGATCAAGGACTCATTTGTTACTTATGACAAACAATAACACAAAGCATTCTTGTTGCTTCATTAATTAGAAGAAAGGCTAGATACCATCTCAATTGAAAAAAGTGGAAAAAATGCAACAAATATAATTACATCAAAGTCTTTAATTATGTTTGTCTTTTCGAGATCAGGCACACATAGCTAAATCAAATCCTCAAGAGAACCAATCATTTCTTTTTACTTGGAAATTCATTTAACTCATTTGCCACTTATGGGAACTAATAACACAAATCATTCTTGTTGCTTCATAAATTAGAAGAAAGACTTGATACCATCTCAATAATAAAAGTGGAAAATCAATACAAAAAATATAATTATGTCAAAACCTTCAATTAGATTTGTGTTTTAAGGTACATTGTCTTAATATTGGGCACAATTTTCTTTCAAGCAACGAAGTAAGGTCCATTAACTTATGATAATGGAGAAACACAGAAAATTAAAAACCTAAAGGAAACCTTTGCAAATATGAACTAAGACATAGGTTGTCAAGCCCTTGATCTTATGATCAATGAGAATCACACAAATCTAGATACCTACAAAAACCTATGCAAATATGAACTAAGGTCTAACTTTATTGCATATCTGAAATTTAAAAATAAAACTGTCACAAGAAATTGAAACATAAAAGCTATTTAGAATCTATAACTTTAAAAGAAAGACTTGATACCATTTCAATTAGAAAATTAGAAATAATTATGACAAATTTAATACACCAAAACCTTTAATTAGATTTTTCTATGTCTTGTCCCTACATAGTTCTAATATTGAAAAAAATTGTCTTTCAAGCAAACACAATAGGGTCATTGATCTTATGATTATGGAGAATCACACAACTAAACATCTAAACAAGATCTGTACAAATATGAACCAAAGTTAAATTTTCTCGTAAATTTAAATTCTATAAATAAAACCAAAACAAACATACCCTATTGAAACATAAAAGTTATTTAGAATCTACAAATTCTCACAATATTTGAATTGGCTATTGTTCACTGGCTGAATTGTTCACTCCAAGAAACATTACAAAACAGTACATTGCTCCAAAAATATTGAATAAATCTTGTTGATTGCCTCTAAAAAACAAATTATAGAATGTTCAAAAAATAATCAACCAGTATGACGGGTAGCCAAATTGAAACATGTTGTAGTCTTGCAGAAAAACACTAATAAATCACAAAAAATGTGTAAAACACAACTCTGGTGGCTGCAGGTCCATAATTGAAGATCTAGACTATTGTGTCAATGAAAAGAGTGCCAAACCTCCTTGTCCCAAGGTGCCAAAAGATGGTCCCAAAGAGCAGAGCAACCATTGTGTTGAAGAAAAATGCACAACATAATGTGGATTACGCCAATATGACCAATATTGCTTCCAAAGGCATGCCATGCACCGAACTGGGAAGGACTATGCATATTGTGTTGGAAAATTTAGATCCTTTGAGCCCTCTAAATGATATAAGGATGACTACAACTTTTGCTTAAAAAAAGCTCAATCATTAAGTAATTGCTCATAACGTGAAGATTTTGTGTAGATATCAGCAAAGTCAATGCCGAGACATTGCTCAACAGGTATGGCTCTGAATTCCAACACCCATGTTGCTGGATTGTATCCTTTTGTAGTTGGCGGAACACCTTCCACAAACTAATTAATGACACAAGGAACAAACAATTCTCTTCTGCTATGTGTTGACAATGGCATTGAGCATGTATTAATCAGTAGTTGTCTCAAGAAACCATAAAGTGAATAGAAGGCCAAATGTACCTCAAAACATTCAATAAGTTCATGAGAATGCTGACCCAATGGTCCTGCATAGATCACTTGGCCGCCTCTTTTCATAAGTAGCAACTGCAGTCAGGCAAGACAGAGAAGTGAACCTTTACCAGAGAACTGAGAAGTGAACCTGCCTTATTTCAGATATTTGCACTCTAATTCTCCTTTTGGAAGCAAAGCTATGAAGTTTATTGGATCCAATATAAAATATATTGTCTATTATAGCATATCAGAATCATGAAAATACTTGAATTTACCTCATCAAAAACTTCAAAGATATCAATGTAGGATTGGTGGAGCCATTAGTATGCATTCAGATGAGCATTTTTTAATTATTTATGTAAGTAAACCATGTTGAAATTTACTAGTTGTGTATTTTACTTTTGACATATTTGCAGTTTATGAAAGGGTCGTTTTAATAACTTGGACAAGAATCTTTAGGTGAGACAAAGTTTTCATTAAGTATAACAATCGCTAAGTTTTTTGCATTTATTGTTAGTCAATTGTCAGCAAGAAAGAAGAAACAACACAGTGATTGTAATAAGGCTACTACACCGGCCGCTGTGAAGGGTTTTAGCTGAACCCAGGTTGAATGAGTAGCAGCTGCTGCAACAAGTACTAAGAATGCATATAGAGAGAAGACAAAGGGGCCCAGTCAATGGAAGGGGCACAAAGAAGAAAAATGGCAGTGATGGCCTGGCTATAGTGTTATTATGACTTCCCATGTACTTCCACCACCATATCAGTCCTGCACAACCTTGCTAAACATTCTGAAGGAGGAGTTTTAGATGAGATTTTTGCAGCCTTTTAAACAAAAATATTGGTTGCGAGTTGAAGTTTATTTTCAGGTGGGGGGAGAGAAATATTTCAACTGCTTGGTAGTTGTTTTCCCAACATGAGAAAGCTTTCCAGAGAACCATGCCTACATAGAATGAAATAAAATAGAACAAATAAACGATCTGAGAGGAATACCCATTTCATAAGCTTACTGCAAATTTATTAATGGCTTAACAAAAAATTCAAGCAGATTTGTTGGAAGGAAAGAAATGCATAACAACAGGGTTCCTAGAAGGAGAAAAACAAATAGAAGATGTGTTTGTGAAATGGGTTGTAATTATTGCTGAATCCCTATGATTCATAAACAACCTGGTTTGGCTCTCCATTCAGATCCCCCTTGAAAGCATCAAGCTTGTGAGTTTCAACAGGCATGATCACTAACAGGCCCTCTTCCTTGGGATGATGATAACGGGGCAGTGAAAATGAAATAAAAACTATGTATGATCTATAGGCATAGAAGGGCTTATCAGGGCGGCCTTGAGCCTGAAGGAAGCAGCATGTGAATAACATTGTGATGAGAACAATCTTGAAGGCTGAGATGACTAAAGAAGCCATCGATCCAACACCCACAAAATCAACAAGCCAAATCTGCTTCTACTCTGAGTCACAATCGAGCTGTTTGTGTTTTACATGGTTTCAGTTTTCCCAGTCAATAAGCCTCTCCCAGGCGAGTCAGCTTTGAAAAATTAATGTTTTGTAATGAAATTTCACATGGGTGCAAGGTGTTGTTCAAAATCGATCCATACTTACCAGCTAGCTAATACAACCTATTCACATTGATTTATTATGAGCAGAAATTCGGACGTGCTCATGTGCAAAGACCATTTAATAACAAAATAAATAATGCAAGTTACTCTTTCAGATTTCATACGCAGCAAAACAGACAATGGAAATGTAAACAATAACTAATAAAAACCTGTTTGTTTGGTGAGACTCGGCTAAACTTCTCTTTGACTGTCCCTCTGAAAGCAGCTTTCGAATGGGAAAAGAGAGTTGATAGATTGATCAACTCACGAAGACTTCATGCGGTGATGAAAGGCGGCAGGAATTAATAGCAAAGCATGCATTGATTAGAAGATATTCGAAGAGCCAAATAAAATCCATAAACTTAAATGCATTAAAAGGGAAGATATTTTATGTCAGACTGGAAGATTTTACAGCTGCAAGATGCGCATAAAACTTTAACAGCGTAGTACATATCCCCGTGACTTCAAAATAGTTTGACAGCAGGCTAATTAATTGTCAGTTGACAACTTCCGATCTGAACATGGTTTACCGGTCTTAGAAAATGGTTTAAACAAAAAGTTCTTTGACGGTATGGCGGTGTGAGTGTATTAGCTTACGGGGTCAAGTCCAATAAAACCTATCGGCTAACAATAAGTCATTAATCATATTATTTAATTTAATTAGTTGCGTAATATAATCATTCCTCCTTGCTATCCAAAGATAATTATTGAGCCTCACCAATTTATACATCACTCAATATTTGTTTTTCAATTAAATAGCTTTTTTCAAATAATAAATAAGTCAGACTTTGAATGGGGCGAATATAAAAGAAAAATATTAATTATTAAGAATTAAAATTTAAAAATAGATTAAAGAAATATATTTATAATCTTATGATAATATCCATTTATTTACCTTTCATTATAATTTTTAAAAAAAGAAAAGATAACATTACAAATTTATGTTTACAAATATTTTTACATAATTAAAAAAAATAGATTGTAATTAAAAAAAAAAGATTTAGATATTAATATTTTAATTCACCCTTTTTTTTCAATTCTCATAGTTAAATTAAAATGATTATAGCAATGGCTTATTTCCATCTCTTTTTTCTTTTTAAATGCCAATCATCCAATGAATAACTTACAGAGACACAGCATGTCAATGTACAAGATTAAATTTGTTAAAACAAAATATTAATATATTAGATAATATAATATAAAGAAAAATTTAATAACTGATTTTTATATTAAAATTATGACAAAACATACTTTTAAATTTAAATAATATTATACATGATAATAGTGTATATTATTTAAATAACTATTCTTTTAATTATTATATATAAATTTATATGAAATATTTAGTTGAACTTATTATTATTAGTTTTATAATATTGTCATATTGTCGTATTATAATATGAAAATATAATAATAATTAATAAAATAATTCTTTAAATATAATATACATTATTATTATCATGTATAATATTATTTAACTTTAATAATATTTTTAAGACTTTATTTAACAAAAAAATTGATGGGTTCACTAATATTATAATATAATAATGATTATAATTATATTATATTTAACATATAATTATATTAAAATAATAATAAAAATATATAATAATAATATAACACAATAATAATGTTGTTGTTGTTGGTTGCACTGGTGGTGGTCTTGGTCTGGTGGGCTTTTGGCTTTTGACTTGTACTTTGGTTTGGCATGAATAACAAATTTTACCCCTTTTTTTTAAAATAAATAACACAATAATAATAAGAATATAATAATAATATTAATATAATATGATAATATAGCCACCAAAATTTCAATAAACCAATTGAAAAGGAATTATAAGTTAAAATAAAAACTTCTAAAAAGTAAATTAATTTCCACCCTTAGATAAAATACAATCCAACAAACAACTAATATCCCTATCCAAATAAGACTAATAATCTAAAATATTTAACATACGATTCAATCTATAATAATATAATATAGTATTAATAATATTAATATAATATAATAATTATTATTATAATTATATTTTTATTTATATTATATTTAACATATAATTATATTAAAATAGTAATAATATAATACAATAATAATAATTATAAAAAAGAAGAATAAGAATATAATAATATTAATATAATATGATAATATAGCCACCAAAATTTCAATGAAACAATTGAAAAAGAATCATAATTTGAAAAGGAAACTTCTATAAAGTAAATTAATTTTCACCTTTAGATAAAATACAATCCAACAAACAAATAATATCCCTATCCAAATAATATTATTATTATTTTAATATAATAAACATTTAATAGCTCTACTCAATTAATCTAACTATAATACTAATTGAATCCTAACCCCAACACTTATTAGAACCCAACCCTTATTGAACCCTAATCCTAACTATACCATAACCATAACCATAACCTAACTATAATCATAATTCTCACTAAGTCATAATCATAATCAAACTGGAAATAATGCATGAGTTGATCAACGGCTAGAGATGAGTGCTTGGAGCAGCTGAATCTCAGCCGTTACTCGTTGGTCTCGCCAAAATAAAGTGCTCACTAGTTTAAAACAATGAGATGAGCGAATGCTTGCCACGCGGTTCATGTGGGCCCAGTTTGGAGGCACGGGGGGAATTTAAAAAGCCTTTATAAGCTTTTATTTGATGCATATTGTTTTAAATTGAAATAATGTTGAACGCTGAAAGAGGTACAGAAAGGTGAATCCCGAGAAGGAAGTGGGTAAATCCCCACCCTCTCCCGCTAGCTCGCGGGTTGAAAATGCAAGAGGATTATTTCTCGCGGGATAAGCGAGGTGGTGACACGTGGCCGGCGGCCCAGGCAATTAAAGGTCACGGGTTAAGAGTTGGGCTGATTACTTGATTTTTAAGTGGTTTGTGTTTAAAGAGCAAACATTTAAATTGTCACCCAGCAAAATAAAGCCACGAGATGGAGAATATTTAAAAGAGTTCGATAAAAAAAGATTCTTAATATTTGTCTCCATCATGAGTTTTAAGGTAAAGTGGAATGGGCATGACATATTTGCACTGGGTACTAGAAGAAGTGTGGAAAGTCAAATACCATTCATTTCATACTACACACCAAAGACAACAATTCCAAAGGTGGGTAGTAATGACCTTCATGGGACAAAGAGTATGACTAAATAATGTTATCTTTGGTAATTTTAAACCCATAATCCCAAGCACTACAATTGTTTTTAATACAAATGAATGTTGAAGCAGGGTAAAAATAAAACTAAAATTTGTGTGCGATGTAGGGGAGTATATTGTGAATGTGTTTCTCCCTAAATGTTAGTTTTTTAACTCAATGCTTGTTTTGACACAAGCCAACCTAGTTTAGTTGCCATATGGTAAAGTAGAACTGACTGAAGACCACAAGGTGACATAAATGTTGTAAGGTGTCCATTTTGCTCGCCATTGAATTCAAAGAACATCCCAAGGAATGATGTTCATCATATAACTCTAAGTTCGAAGGACATATATGGGATTAATAGCTATATCAATAATTAAAGGATATGATATTCTAGAACTATATGATTTTAACCAATACCAACAGGGAGGATTTAAAGAACACAATCAAATAATAACATGAATCAAGAGGTTTCCAACACCCGAAAAGGTTAAAAAGATAAGCTGCCACCTTCCTTGGTGTTGGGGGAGCACCCAATTTTTCTTAACCCTTGAGTAAGTTGCATACCTATGATTTCCTTTCTACCCTCACACGTGCCCAATAATTACTCCAACATATGTTTATGTCTGCTGCTTTTGTTTTTTTCCTTTACCTATACGTGGAACTAGCAGCTTCATTTTATTCTTGCCCTAATGCATATGTGCAGCTTCTTCATCCTAACCCTAGAGGCTTTCCATGCGATCCTTTTTTGACAAAGCAGAGAAGAATGTTACAGTGGCAACATTTTCCAATCCCTGGACGTGCCCGTCACAATGATCACAACCCCTTCTAAACTACGTTGCTCTGTCATTTATGTGATTCATTTCCGTATGCCCTCCTCTCTGGGACCTAGGGTTCAAGGTCCAGACATGGCGATTACAATTTAGAAAGAAGGAAAACTAAGCTGCCTTAAAGGTAATTTACCTGTCATCAAGGGAAAAAAATATTCTGTACTGAGGTGTGGGTATATAATATTTTTTTTATCTCATTATGCTTATGGAATTTTTTAAATTTTTATACTGGTAACATCTTTTGGGTACCTAAAAGTTCTCTAATTCCATAATACCATTATATAATCCTTCTAGAAGTTTAATAGAATCTTAGAGCTGTATAGAAGTTTAACAGAATCTTAGAGCTGTGTAGAAAACACTTTCATATATGTTTTTAATCTTGCTCATAAATTCGGCTGGCTTGGAATTATTGGAGGCTGACACTCCCAATAGTTGTCTACATATCAGTGATTAGTTCTGAATTACTCCTGTGCAGATACCGCTTTATTCTCATGTGGCAATGTAAACTTTTCATATATTTTTAAAAAGAGCAGTTCACGGCAGTCTATTCCAATTAAAACACATATTGTGAACAGAAAAATTACTAATAGTGTGTGATTTATATTCAAAGATTTGTGTATGCACAAATAAAGATTTGTTTTTTTTTATCAAATTCTAAATTCTGAGGAATACATTGCAGGAATTTTATTTACAGATTCAAAAGCAAAAAAGCAGTGCAAAAAGCAGTGCAGGAATTGCTGGTAAACAATCAGAAGCGTGTGCAAAAGAGTACCGTGGGTTGCAAGAGTTCCTGTTGCTGGTATGCTCTATGCCATCTCGTTGCTGGTATGCTCTATGCCTTTATCGCCTTATAATGCTTCCAGTAATCACTGTCTTAATATTTTTTGTAGAAGCTGTTGTTTTTATTTATATTAACTGGCTTCTTTCTTTCTGTAGGGGCAATGGGTGGTGGCATTCATTTATGTCTATGAATGCATTTAACAACAACATTAAATGGGGTAGAAGCAAGTTTTATGAGCAGAAGAGATGTTCGAACACAGGTGGAGTTAGATATTTCATCTGCGTAAGTCCATTTCAACAGCTGTAGATTTGTTTTTTTACAAGAGTAAATCGATGGGACATGCAGATCCAAGTGATTCATTTGAGTAAATCCATTTTAACAAGTGTAGATTTTATTGTATATGGGAATAAATGGATGTGACATGTTCGTTGAAGGTAGAAGTTCTTGAGACAGTTCTGGAGACATTTGCTACCACTGCATTTAATGCACCAGTTGTTTGCCATTTAAATTTGCATTTCCCTGAAACCGTTAGTTGTTTCATCTAACCTTTAGCAATATGATGCATGAGATAGGTTTTGTGTGAAAGCTCACACCATATATAGCCTATCGGCTAAATATATTTCAGTAAATCAAACTTTGGTAAACTCACCCAAACCCTTTGGTAGCCAATATATATATATATATGTATTACAATTATTTTTTCTCTCTATTCTTTCATGTTGTTTTTGGTTTTTAATTTTATTCCTTTTCAATTTTTATTATTTTATTAATATTCAATTATTAAAATAAATAATAATATTTTATTATTCTCTTTATTATTGTTTAATTATATATTTATCTTAAAATTGTATCAATATTTTAATTTGTTATTCTTTTGGTTTTTTTTTTTTAATTTAGTTCTTCTCCTTTGAAATTATCAAAATTGTGATTCCTCATCTTTTCTTTTGGTCTTTTTATGGTTCTCATACTCATTAACCCCCTCTCTTCTTTTTATTTTGCTTGGTCTCCTAACAATCATACATTTCCCCTCTAAACTATACACAATAATACTATGGACTATGAAAACTATATGTTAGTGTTGACATTTTAATTCACACCTCTGGAATGTGTATTGGAAACGAACAGCTATGCACAATTAGACTGCTCTTCAAATTAGGAGGGGAAGCTCCCTCTTTGTTGATTATGCGTAAAAAGAAATACTAAATTACTTGCCAATCTTTAAGTCGAGAGGCTTCTACAATGAAAGCACAAGATGTGTGTACATTTTTTGAAGCTATGTTTATTTTGGCGTTCTCCTGCCTAGCGACGGTTATATATATTATAAAAAAAGGTAAAAGAAATGTAACCGGCATGCAACTAAAAGAAAATGTAACCGACATGCAAATTCATTTTCTATATATACTATAAGATATCTCTCAACTTTTTTATGAATATTATTAATAAATAATATATATATACTAGTTTTATTCTCAACTTGAGAGCACAAGGTTATAAAACTCTTTGCGTCGTAGGTGAGATTTTCCCTTTTTTGAAAATTCAATTACAACTAATCCTACACTAAAGACGTTGCTATTTACTCAAGTAAATTCAAAGTAGGAGAGTTAGAAGTAAACAAGGAATGATTGATTAGATACAAAAGCTTAGATAAGCTCGCATCTAGAATACACCCAAAGACTCATTGTACTTATGAGTTGTAAGTTGAAATAAAGATTACTAAAGAAAAACATAAAACAAAGTGCTAAAATAGATTGAGACAGTATATGAGAGCAAAGTAGGCGTGAGACTTCCTCAATTTATAACAGTAAACAAATTTTTGGGACAATAGATTGTAGCAAATGTAGGCATACAATATGCGATCAACCAAATTACAATTGAATGGACACTAAATAGCAAATTCGTAGGCAAAAGTAGGTTCAGCAATTTTGTTATCACAAGCACGGTTAAAAATAAATGGGCAAGGTTGTCTTTATTTATACACAAGCAAACGAGTAGGGAACCCTAAAATCTCCTTGTTTTTAACAATTAGTCTTGCTAAAATGCAAGCTTTATTTCTAAGTCTAAACAAAAGAAACTAATCTAGTTAACTAGAATGCTAACATCAGTTAATTGATCTATGTACAAAGAAAGCTCCAATTGGTGTGATATTTCCAAAGAATAGATAAGCATGAATGAGAACAATCAATTTAACTTGGAAAAGGCATCAAGTTCACTGTTGCCTTTACTTAAGTTCTATCTTTGGAAATCTTTGCATGCTCTAATTGGTGGTTCACTCATTGACAACTTGGAATATCATTAACTTCCTCTTCATCAGGAATATTGATACTCTTTAGAACATTGTATTGTCTCTGTAACATCTCTTCACCATCCACAATTAGATTTAGAAATTATTTTCTCTTTTTAGCTGCTTCATCAAATCTTGTTGACATTGTTCCAACATGATTCATTTTGAAGTCAACGGGATCACCATTGAAACTATCACAGACAAGGTTCTGAAAACATGTCTACACTTCACCGAGATCAAAGTAAGTGCCATCTTCATGTTGATATTGACAAGGAATTTGTGACACAAAAGTGCTTACAAATTTGAGAGTACTAGCAACCTTTTTTCTATATTCTATCAATTTTGTAAATATTCCTTCATAGGTTTTTACTTTGAAGATGTGTTATCTTCAAGAAAAAAGCTTCTTCTTGTGTTCTTCTATAGTGACCGAATCATAAGCCATCCTCAAGTAGGAAATGACGATCTCATCTCTTGGCTTCCTTTCTGCTCTGACTCTTGAATCCCTGAGTGAAGATCATGGGCATTGTACCTCAATTGGTACATCTCTGCAAGTATAAATCTACCCTTGGTGATGAATTCTTCTACCCAATCTCTCAAATGTTTCCCATATATAACCAACTCACTCAGTTGATGTTGATCTACAGGTGACTCCAAAATTTGTGGAAGCAAAGCAGTGATGTGTGAAGTACCATGAAGTAGATTGGAAATGTACTGTCGTAGTTGTTTATTCTCAGCCTTGAGGGTTGTCTTGTCTTCTCCATCCTTGAGCACTCTCTCCTTCAAGTTAACTATTGCAACCTCAAAGAGATTCACATTGACATGTCAGGTACGTCTACTAAGATTTGCTTTAACCAATGTGAAGTCAACAACCTCAACCTCATCAACGTTCTTGTCTTTCGATGATGTAGCAATCTCAATGACAACCTCATTATCAACATTCTTCTCCACGTGGATCTGCTTCTTGAGTTTCTTCGCTGATGTGTCTTGGTAGGCGTTATCAAACTCAGCAAATTCCAATTGATAAGAAGGCTTTCTCCTCTTCTTTCCTAGGAGGTTCTCAAGCCAAGACAAAGGGTCTCTACTAACTTTTCTGGGAAAATTGGTTCCAACTCTAGCCACTCTTGATGGATCAATTGGTGTTGAGACGTTGCGAACTGGTGAATCCACTTCTGAGTCTATGTGAATAGGAGAAAGTTGCGGTGATGACGGAAGAATAGCAGACGAAGGCTCTACCTCAGCTTGTGATATTGCCTCAACTGAAACTTTTGGTGCATCTATTGATTGTTCCTACCGATTCTCATTTTTCTTCTTTGTCATTCCGCTAACCTTGGTACCTTCAAGAAGATTTCTCATTGTTTTAACTCTGGGTTTTGATCTAGAAGAGGAAGGTAGTGATGAATGAACAACCGGTGGCTCTGTAACTGGAATAACTACCTTTTGTGTCCTCTTGCTACTTAAGAATAGTTTGTTGTTCTTGACAATCTGGCTTGTTCTTTCCTCGATCAAGGTGCTCTCTTTGGTGAACCAATCAATTGATCAAAGTGGTTGTTGCTCAACCTGATCTTTGGCATATGTGGGAAGTATGACTTCTTCATCATCATTTGAAAAACCCTCCACATCTTCTGATAAGAAATCAAAAATTTGATGAAGAGAAAGTCTACTATAATCGCGCTTGTGCACTTCGAACTCATCTTCATAGTTAACCCAAAAATATTCAATTGTAGGTTTATGTGAATGATTTTGACCAAGACGAGCTACCAAGAGACCCCAAGGGTCATATGAACACCTCTCTTTGAAAACCTTGAGATTAAGCTTTGATGGTTTATTGCTCATGAACTTAGCATCAGCTGTTGATTTACATCTATATATACTCATCTCACATGAAAAAGTAAATGCAGGCGTGCGTCTATTACACAAAAAGGAGTGAACCTCATGTACTTGGAATTCCATGAACACTACCTTATCCGTTGGATATCTAGGTAGCATGGTTGGATCACTTGAGAAGCCATATACTCTAATGTAGGAGAAAGTGGGATATTGGATAAACCAATCAACCCAATTCACCATCGCCAATCTGACATCTACTGAAAATCGTATATGCAACTCATTGTCAATATTTCACATCATATGCATCAGGAAAAGATCATTCACCCACTTGAAATGTTGCTCTGATTGTGAAAACTCTAATTGCGGGTAATGCTCATACACATGTTGGATGCCCAAAGTTCCAGTGAAATTCAAACCTCAAACTTTCCTTGAAAGGCCATTAGATATATGAGGTATGATATCATGTGGAATTCATGGGCCTTGAAGAACCCTATCATCTAGCGGTGAAGAGTATCACTGATCAATGTTGGCCAGTCGTAGTGTTCTCTTTTGTTGACAATTTGGGACATGATGTAGAACATCCAAGGCTGAAACTTATGTGTTTCCGCTTGACCTGTGACTCAGTTGAGCAAAGTAATCATGACTATAAATTCATCCTTGAACTCACCACGTCCAATGTTCTTTGGCAAGGTGTTTCGCTTCTCTTTCATCCACCTTTGTGCGATCCTTGTCTAGCACAAATCCATTTGTGCATTCCACGCCTTTTCGCATTCTTCAACTGATACAATAAAGTTATCTACACATGGTAGAATGGAAAAACATCTCTCAATGTCTCTCAGCTTGAGGCTACAAATAATACGCTCATCCACTGATTGGATTTCTCGTGAAGTTGGATTGTAATGCTTGACACAAGCAATCACAAACTCAATGTTTTGTACTGAGATGGGAAATAAAGTTGCTACAAGCAACACAAAATGATCAAGATTGTTGATTGTAACCTTGTCTATGCATTTCAAAGTATCTAGATCAGCCATTGGATGTACTTGATGCAAATTGATGATGAATTTTTCAAGAAATTGTGAAGCAAGACTAACTTGGTCCTAATTTCTATTGGAGAGAACTACATGTCTGAAAACTTGAAGATTGACTGTGAACATGACTATGTTTGAACAATTTCTGTACAAAAGCTAAAAATAGTTTGTTGATTTTTCTTCAAAAAGGTAGATTTTTTGGAAAAAAAATTGAGATATGGGTTTTGTAAACAATGTTGTTATGAAGAGATCTAGATTGTCAAATTTTGAAAAAGCTGATTTTTTTTTAGAACATGCAAGATCCCCTAAAAAGTAGAAGTTGTGAAGCAAATTTTCTAGAAAAAAATGAGATATGGGTTTTGTAGATATTCACGTGCTGAAGAGACCCAGATCCTCAAATTTTGAAAAAAGTTGATTTTTTCTTCAACATGCAATATGTTCAATTTTTGGCCAAAAAAAGTTGACAAAATGAGATCTGGGTTTTGTGGCCAATTTCATTTTGAATAGACCCAGATTGTTAGATTTTTGAAAAAATGATTTTTCAAAATTCCCTAAAAATAGCGCTAAAAGCTTGCATAAAAATTTTCCAATCTTTAAGAGGAGTATAAAATAGAGAGACCTAAATCAATGAAAACTAGAAAAGACGACTTCCTGTTTCTGAAAAGTGATGCCCTAGGAAAGTAAACCTAAAAAAAGTGACCTTTTGTACTTCCCAATCTCGAATCCACGAAGAACACTAAAAAATATCTTCGTTTGAGCCTTCAAATCTTGATGAAAAGAAAATGGAAACTCTCTTCTTTTGGATGTCAACCTGTAAAATAATGAAAAATGGATGCCCAAAGCTCTCTTAAATAAAATTTGGAAGCAAAAGGTGTTTTCATGTGAAACCCTAAAATTTGGGAGCCATCATGCAAAAATATCTAACTTTGTTTGCATCAACTCGAAGAATCCTAAAAATAGAGCGCAGCCAAAGCATGCATATAAGAAGACATTTTTAAAAAAATTCTAACTTAAGTTGACTTGGGTGCCTTCCTTGAAATAAGGTGCCCATCTTCACGAGTGTTAGAAAATTTTCCAAGATTTTCAACTTTTAAGCTTTTACGTGTCTTTGACATTTGGTACCCCTATTTCGAGCATCATTTTTCATTGATTGATGAACAACTATCACTAAAGGGATGCCAATTTGGCAAGCTTGATCAAATCTGAGAAGAATGACACCTCATACCAGCTTCTGATCCTGCATTTGATTGATTTCATGAGACTCAGAACTTGGTAGACGAAGATGTTTTGACAAATTTTCAAATGAATGAAAAATTTACTTAGGCATGAGAAGAAAAGCACCCTCCTTGAATTAAGGCACCTAATCCTTCCAGACTTAGCCAAAATTTCATTATTTTCAACTTTTCCCTAACTTTCTTCATTTCATGTGTTTTCTTCTCTGTTCAATCTACATTTTTTGGCGTTTGATAAGTCCTCTAAGCTCACTGCTGAATTCATTGAAGAGCCTGATCAAATTTGAGAGAAATCTCTTGGAGGTTACAAATCCTAAATTCTACTTTTGATTACCTGAAGCCCTAGGTGCCCTTGGCTGATTAGGGTAGCCATCTTCATCAGAGTTAGAAACATTTTGATGATTTTGATGATTTTCAATTTGTCCTTTTGATGGAACACCTCTGTTTGATTTGCAATTTTGTCCATTTGATAGATCTTGTGAACCGGTTGATGGATTCGTTGAAAAGCCTAAAGAAATTTGAGAAGAATGACCAGTTTTTCAAGCCCTAACAACTACTTTTGATTGCTTGAAATCCTAGGCGCCCCTGGCTGACTGGGGTGCTTTTCTTCACCAGACTTGGTTTTTTTTTTATTTTGAGTTTTTGTTTTAACTTTCTTTGCCTCACATTCACCACATTTACTGACTACATGACCACCTTGTTAACTGTGAATGCTCTCATTGTTTCACATGCATGATAAACGGAAACTGAAAAATATTCTAAGGCATTGAATCCTAAGTGCCTTCCTTGGCTAGGGGCACCCAAGGTCTCCAATGTTAGAATAATTTTCACAAATTTGGCTATTTTAGATTCACTTCTATTCACCGTTTTTCAAGCATCTTTTATTGTGGATTGATCTGTGCAATGTTTAAGACTTAGATTCTGACACCTAGCAGCTAGCCATCCTCCATTGATGGCCTCAAAGGTCCTGATTTATCTTTTGAAAAAGTGAAATAGACTGACTAGAGAAAAATTGACTTTTGGTCAATTCTAACTGGACCAGTGTGATTAGGATATAAAATCAACCAATCAAAATCAATTTGAGCCATTTTTGCAAAATGTACACACGTAAATTATCCTGATTAATAATGCATGCTTGATTCCGACTTACTAATACCAGTTCTTCTTTAATCATCCTCTTTGCTAAGTATTTAATTAAATAATCCTTATTTGATTAAATTTATCAAATTCCTCTTTTAATTGAATAAACTAATCTTGATCATCATATTCGTCTCTTTAAATCAAGTTTATTTAATTAATCTCCTAAAGTTATCTCTTTAATTAAACAAATCATTTTTTATTGAATTAATCTCCTAAAGTTCCTTCATTTAATTGAGTAAATCCAAATATTTAATTAAATCTCTAATGTTCTTTATCTTCTCATTTAATTTAAATAAATCCAAATATTTAAGTTGAATGTCACAATCAACTAACCTCCATTAAAATTAATTAAATCATGATTAATGCTAATCTAATCCCTCAATTCTCTAGATTTTGCAACTTGCACAATAAATCAATTTATTTGATTTATTATTTCTTCTATTATCATTCAAAATGGCATCTTTAGGGAATATGCTTCAAATTTCAAAAAGTCCCTCCAAAAGGACTTGTCCTCCAACATAGCATTAACTCCTCTTACATGTCTCCCACTTGGCATTTAAGACTCTTTCTTCTCCCTCCAACAAGCCAACTTTCAAATTTTCAAAATCCACCTAATGGCATTTATCATGCACAATGACCAAAATGTGCACAACCTTCCTACATCTTGTCATTTGCTCATGCTTTATCCCACATCCATCATATTCTCCATTCTTCAAACCTTCTTCCCTATAAATGGAGGACTCTATTGATTTGAGGGACACAACTTGATACATAATCTCAAACATTTTCATCTTGATCACTCGTCATCCACATTTCATCCATCATCCAAGAGCTTATCAAGGATTGGGAAAGGGCTACTTTTCACATCAAAGTAGCACCAATCCACTATGAGATAGGGTTTGATCATGTTTTCAGGTGCTTTCATTTAGTTATCTTTGTTCTATTTATCTAGTTTGCATATTTTAACATGATTGAATATTTCATATGAATGTTGGGTTTGTTTATTTTAAATTGACTAACTAAACTAATTGTGATCATTGTTTGAAGTATGCAGATTTAGGGTTGGTCATGTCCTATCAATAATTATTATTTTTAATTTATTAATTCTTCTAATTTCCCTCAACATGGCATCAAAAGGGAATATTCCTCCAAATTTGAAAATCTCTCCAAATTTGATTTGTTCTTCCAACAAAGCATTTAACCCTCTTACATGTCCTTGTGCATTAAGCCAAATGGCATTCAATTCATTCATTTCTCCCTCCAACATGTCATTTCACAAATTTTGAAATTCGACCTAATATCATTTATTGTGCACATTCATCAAAATGTGCTCATCCTTCCTCCATTCACATGTTGACAAGTGGCACTTGGCCATTGGATGTTGAATGATCCCACATTCATCCATTTTGCCTCTTCTCTCAATATCATCTATAAATAAGAGGCTTTTCTTCTCATTTTGGATCCATGAGTTATGCATTTTGAATCCACCATCTTATGCACAAGTTCACTATTGTCATTTCAATTCATAGAATCTTCATCATTTAGCTTGTCAAGGGTTGGGAAAGGGCTACTTTTCATATCAAAGTGACACCAATCCACTATGGAATAGGTTGGCATTGGAAGTGGACATCGAACTTAAGCGAAAGCAAGCAAATTGGAGTTAGAAAATTCATCGTTGAACTTGAAATTCACAAAGCATTTTAAAATACTTAGAGCCTCCATTTTTTGCTATCGCTTTTTGTTTTACACTAACTCACTTCTTTTTGAGCTCTAAAAAGAACACTACAAAAGTTTTTGTTTTTGCTACAAAGGGTTAAAAAGAACATTAGACACTAAATTTCAATTTGGGTTCTAAAAATTTGATAAAACAAACTTCACACTTCATCTTTGTGCTTTAAAAAAAACTCAATTTTGTCTTTGGAAATTAAAATGAACATGTGCATTTGGTGTTTTGTAATTTTTTTCACTAAGTAATATCATCTAAAAGACGTATGCACTTCGCTCGTGCCACATGGCGATGTTGAGAATCAAAAGCCTTTTGTGATATTAAGTTGTCAAAAAGATTGCCTCCACATTTTGATTTGGGTTTAAAATAGACAAATCTTGCGAGTGAGTGGAACATATCGCGTGTTTTCTCTCTTTGTTTCTCAACAAAGATCGATCGAACTACGGATGTGTTTTCTCACTTTTGTGTTATCTTAGAGGGTATGCCTTGTGGGAAGAAGTAATCACCCAAGGGAACAACCCAACCGGGAACATGCTAAAGCCAAGCGACTTCCACCCGGGATATAAGTGTGGGTACTTGAGGAACGAAAAGTATCACAAGGATTGTTCCGACAAGAAGGGAAGCAATGGTCTCTTTCCGTATGGATGATCCCCCACGAACAAAATGCCCGCATTAAAACCCCTTGTTTAAAAGATCAAAATCCTTAATTTATTTATTGGTGCAAGAACAGTCATTTTGAAGCCACCCCACATTTTTACGACTTTTAGTAGAGATGATAAGTATGCCATGGGAGATTCATGGGTACTGATGCTTGGATGACCCGTAGAAGTGATTGTTGTGGAGGGGAGCCAGTGTGGTCAAGCATCTAATCATCCGTTAAAAGTAGGTATAGCTAGATTTATCCAAGTGGGGATTCAACAAATATTGTCTCAATATCCATAGGGTTGTGCATGTTCTTGAAATCAAAACACTTTGCTTGATCGTAAACATTAGAAAACAAATATTCAACATCATCATCAAATTTCAAACCCTTTAGAGAGCAAATACCATTGACAAAATTCAAGTGTTATTGTTTGTCCTAGGGATTTTCTCCTTAGAGACTTCTAAACATTTGGATTTATATCTCAATTTGCTCACTAAAGTCAACAATAGGGAACGTTTGCTTTGATTTCCTTGATTTCCACATAATGGACTTTGCAAGATGAGAAGAAATTAGGACATTAGACATCTAGTGGAAGAACCTAATCAATAAGTGTTTATGGTAAAAGGAAGTCACTAAACAAAGATAAAGAACAATTGAACCCCACACGTTTTCTTTCAAATGATTTCTCGCAAAATCAAGATCCAAAAACCAAAAACCAAGGGTCTTAGTCACAAAGCTCACAAGAAAAAGTTGGCTATGCTTTATGAGTTTAGGGAAAGATTGACCTTTAACTTCTATAAATTTGCATCAAGAAACAATCCCAATTTGTACTCATTTTATTATTGTCAAAATCCAAAGGTTTTAACATTTTGTTTAGAGTAAAGTGTGTTCTTCAAAACTGAGGTCTTGTAAACAAGAGTCTTTTTAGGTACACATAGGATCAAAATCAACCTTCATCCATCTTTCAAACATAAATAAAAATCATCTCACCAACAACTCTTGCAAATATTGAAACCATGCTTTATGCTAGACTTTTGGAAAATCCTTTAAATCAAAATCCTTGAACCAAACATCAAATCATCTTGTTTGGCTAGGTATGTGAAGATGCAACCTTCTCCATATGCTTAGTAAAATTATCATCAAAACATCTTGTTTGGTTAGGTGTGGGTAGATGCATCCTTCTCCCTACATTTAGCCAAATTATCATCTTGTGAGCAAGTTTATCCCATAAATAGCATCCAACATCTTGGGGTCCATTTGTTCATTATCCAAATCAATCCAAATCCAAATCAAGGTCAAAACCAAAATCCAAAATCAAACCAAATCAAAATCCAAGAATCCAAGAATCCAAAAAGTCCCAAAAGTTTAGCATCCCCTCAAGATTTCCAAAGAGTTCAATCGTCCATATCATCCATCTATCACACATCTTTCATCATCACACTTTTATCCTTAATCATCCTAGATTTTCTCTTTTATGGTTCAAACGAGATTGCAACACAAGAACATGGAGAACAACAAGGAAACATCAACTTCAAGTGACCTAAGTCAAACAACACCCGATTTCAATCTTGTCGGACCTAGCAATCCACTACCCGATCTTTCTCTCATCACACAAGATCCTCAACAGGAAGGACAAGTGGAAGATATTACCAACTCGGGGGTGACCCAAGATGAGATCACTGAAATGCTTCAAAACCCCAACAACCAAAATGGGTATGTGCAGGATCATCATGGAAAAAACAAACCCTTAAGTGGCAAAAAATTCAGAAAAATCTGAGTTAGGCAACTTGACGTAAAAATTTGAATAAGTTATCTATATTATTTCAAAAATATGAAAGAATAGGTTTTTTAGCAAATTGAATGTAGTTTCTAAACTACTAGGTTTGTTTTTTTAAAAAAATCTATTTGGTGAAAATTTGAAATTTAATGCAATAGTACTTAAATTTCAGGGAAAAAATAAGTAGTTGTTTGTCTGACCATCCTAACCACAATAAAATGATAATATTTTTTTAGAATATTTTAGATATAAGTAGAGATAAGTAGAGGACTCATGTCCCGATGTGATGCATATTTTTTTGAATTTTTTTCCAAGTAAATAATTAATTATGAATTTTTTTATTACAAATTTTAAAAAATATAAAAAACTCGTATGTCTGACCACCTTAACTTGGTCAAAACTTCATGAAATTCAATTTTTCTTTTTTTAATCCTATAGTATGCAAAGGATTAGAATGTGACACATGTTTTGGATTCAAAAAATGTGATACTGTTTGAAAGCTATAGATGTTTTTCAATCAGCCTATCAATTAGGACTTTAGTTGTAATTTGAATAGAAAATGAATAATAATTACTTATTAAATTCAAAGTAAAGCATAATTTATATTGGTGGAAAGCTAAGAATTTCCTTTAAAAACCCTTTTCGTTTCATCAATTTTGGGTAAAAGAAAAGTCGTCAGCCACATACCCATCATATTGCCACTTTTTGGCCCATCATGATCCTGCACATGCCCCCATAAACTTGTCAAAGCCATGTTAAGACTAAACCCTTCCCAATACATGCTTGAATTGGCAAAGGAAGGAGCTAAACTTCCTTCCGATTTTGATGTGAGCACTATTGTGGAGAATCCTTTTATGCCGCTTGTACCATTCACCTCGCCCACTCAGAGCATCATCCAACCCATTATGCAATCCACATCGTCCATTTCCACCACACAAGCTATTGTTCACAAGGGGAGTTTGTTACTCCACACCCTTCAAAAACATCCCCTTGTCAATAGTTAGAATTTGGATGCCAATACCATCATAGGTACATCAAGTACCGTCCCCCAAAATCCCCTCCACTAATATGTCCCATTCACATTCCATGACACCTACGACACATCTTTTCACACAACACCAGCATATGCTCTTGACCCACAAGTTTCACTCCCATTGGTACAAGCGGGACCATTTGAACAAGGCGGGCTCTTTAGGGCCTCATCATCACTCATTCAAGGAAGTCTTCCACCACTTCCATTACTTCCAAGAACTATCCCACCTCCACCACCATTACCTCCACTACCAACATCAACATCATTTCTTGTTTTAGGGCTTCCCCCTTTACCTAATACAAATCAATCCATCCAAGGCAATTCAAAAATCACCAATCAAATCATTACATCAAATCCACTAAATATACCATTGATATCGCAACAACAGATGGTATCCATCCCAGCAACAACATCTATCCCAACAAATCAAAACACGATCTCCCAAGGACCCACCACCTCAATCACACCAACCACCACAATCACATTTCAACCACTCACCACCACGATCACTCAAAATATATCTCAACCACTCACCACTACATCTAACATTCCAAATCCACCACCACTACCAAATCCAGGTCAATACAACATAGTGTTGAAAGCTCAACAGGGCTACCAAAATGCAGTACAACAATACCAAAGTCAACAAGCACAAGCAACGCAAGTCGCTCAAGCCGCTCAAGCCAGACAACAAGCCCAAGCGCTGTTACAACAACAACAAGCTCAACAAGCGCAACAAGTTGCCTAGGCACAAGCCCAAACATTGTTACAACAATAAGAAGCTCAACAAGCTGCTCAAGCCACCCAAGTTTCTCAACAAGCACAAGCGCAAGCGCAAGCACAATATCTCGCACAGTAGCAAGCAACCCAGCAACAAGCGTATCAACAAGTGTTGAAGCAATACCAAGAGCAACAAGAAGCAACCCAATTACAGGCCCAACAACTAGCATTGGTGGCTCAACAACAAGCTCAATAATAGGTGTTATTAGTGCAACAATAGCAAGAACAACAACAAGCGTTGTTGCTACAATAGTAGTTACAATCATACATGGAACGACAGAGTGTGCAAACACCATCCACTAGCACACCAATCAACCCACCCATCCCTCCAACGACCAAACCATCTCAGAACACCTTCATCCCACCCCCTAATTCGTAAGACGATGTATCAACACAAATCAAATTCCTTTCACAACAAGTGCTCAATCTTCAATTAGGGAAAACTACTAAGCCACAAAATAACTTATGCCCCTACCCGTTCAACATGAGCATTATCATGAAACCATTCCCAAAGGGATTTGAGATCCCAAAATTTGATAAATATCGTGGGATCAGAAACCCTGAAGATCACATCAGGGAGTTTCAAGTACACTATATGGAAGTCGCCTATGATGAAACTTACTTGATGTCACTATTCCCTCGAAGCTTGGTAGGTCCTGCCATTAACTAGTTCTCCCATCTCTTAGGAATCAAAAAATTCCAGAAATTATGGATGCATTCATCCAAAACTATGCCTTCAACATTGCTATGGATGTGAGCCTTGAAGAACTATTGGCTATGAAACAATCCATGGGAGAAACATTTTCTTCATTCTTGCAATGATGGCGATCAAAGGCCAATAGAGGCAAGTGGGCCATGCCTAAGGAACAACAAGTGTGTACCATCATTGTGAATCTTGACAGACTCTTGTCCTTCCATCTCAAGATGCCATGCATCACAACCTATGATCAATTGATCCCTAAGGTGCTCAATATCGAATGAGCCCTCATCTCACAAGGGGGAACTCCTTATCAAGAAAGCCTCCCATCCACCAGTTATAATGACAAATCATGTACATGGCCAAAGAACAAAAATGTTACCAACGATGGTGTTGTCGATGCCAAAGTTGTCATCAACGCACCTCGACAAAACACACCAACACCCCAATAACAATCTCAAACCAACAATCAAAACAATCAAAAAGCCAACATTGTCACACAGTAGCTGAACAACCAAATAGTCAACAATGTGGACAATCAAGGCAGACCGCCTTAGCGAAACAAAGATTCTACAAAACGGAAGTGCACACCCCTTGGGGAATTGGATGAGTCTATCATGAAGAGACTAGTGGAGGAAAAACTCATCATAGATCCTACCTATGATAACTATCAAGAGCCCTTGGTAAAACCACTATGGTACAATAAAAATAACCTTTTTGATTTCCACAAAATCAAGGGACACACAACTGTAAACTGCATGAGGCTCAGAAACTTGCTCCAGGACCTCATAGACGACAAAATCATAAACATGGAACAACTAACTGGAAATAAAAATCTCAAGATTTACACGAATCCGATGCCCAATCACAACAAGGGGAACAATAACAATGATAAAGGAAAGGGTGCATTCAAAAGTGTAAACCATGTATACAACCATGTCGTTGCATCCCTAGATGAGTATTGCACTATTATCACATAAAAGGAGCCCAAGGTGATTGTGGAGTCACCACAAGAGGTGGAAAAGTCACCATCGCAGTACCATCTCAACCAACTAGAGCATCCACTTCCAATCGAAGGTCTGTTCCTAGCAGCTACAATCTCCTTGACCAGTTAAAAAGGACCCCAGCTAAGATCTCCATCATGGAGTTGCTAAAAATTTCACCAGCCCACAAAAAGATCCTCAAGGAAGCTCTCACTTCATCTTCCATCCCCACTGATCTTGATGCAAATCAATTTTAAGCTATGGTCTCACACCTCACTACACCTCACCTCTTAACTTTCTCAGAGCAAGGTCTTCCAACGCAACCATCTCACAATCGT
This sequence comes from Sequoia sempervirens, assembly GCA_007258455.2. Lineage (NCBI taxonomy): Eukaryota > Viridiplantae > Streptophyta > Pinopsida > Cupressales > Cupressaceae > Sequoia > Sequoia sempervirens. Next base: position 50,225 of record VDFB02299602.1, read on the forward strand.
GTGCTTCATTTGGAGGCTTACGTCCATAAAAACAAGGTCAAGCGGGTCTTGGTGGATGGAGATACAGGGTTGAACATATGCACCCTCAAATTAATAAAAAGCTTGGGCTTCTCTGAAGATGTTGTTGAAAAATGAAAGGGAAAAACCATCAGAGCCTACAATGATCAAGAAAGGGTGTCTTAGGGCACCATCCAACTCCCTATTCAAGTAGGGCCGACCATCATGGAAACATGTCAGGTGCTTGACTTGGAATTACCTTATAACATCCTTCTGGGATGTTCCAAGATTCATGGGATGCAAGTCATTGCTTCCACCTTCCACCAGTGTGTAAAGTTTCCATACTAAGGCCAAGAGGTCACTATCCATGGGGATCTCAAACCCTTTTACTATTGCAAGAATCTACAAGAAAAATATTACAAAATCCCCCAAGTGCCTAAAAACGATGAGGGCCCCTCAACTCCATACATCAACCCAGCTACCCTCACCTCCACTTTTGCGACAAAGACACCCACCATCCCTGCCACCTCAGATATCAAGGTCATTATCTAGGACAATGGGTGTGGGGACTATACAATTCTGAAAAATGATTTTGTAGTGGGAGAATTACCACAATCTCCTAGGTCACGAGGACGACCATAGTCAAATAATGTTTCCTCATCCCAAACTTTCACAGTAGGCTCCTCTAGCTTCAGGAGTTGGGGAGACTTGGGTCGAGAAGTAATAGAAGAGGACCCATCAAACTTCCTATACCAAGACAACAGACTAGAAGCTAACCTACCTATGGATGATAACAGTAAAGGATTACAAATGATGCTCGCCATGGGCTATGACAGAAACAAAAAGCTTGGACAAAATGACAATGGACTTCTAGTACCTCTCATTTCAGAGACGCGTATGAGAAATCTTGGTCTCGGATGTACCCCTCCAAAGGTGGCCATACTTGGAAAAGGTGCCTCGGTTAAGAAGGTCAAAACTCCCCCTCGGCAATCAACAATCGCCCTTCAATTACCCGTATCCACAGGTCTACCTTTAGACAACTTTACCTTTGACATAACTAATGTGTAGTAGTGACGAGGACCCCACAACCGATTTGCCTATGCTTTTCAAAGACACCTCCCTATTCATGATTAGTACCTTGTCTTTTGAGACCAATAATCATCAAGCCCGTGAAATCAACCTAGTCTACCCCCAGCTCATCAATTACAACCAACGAGGACTGCCAATTCTGGATACTTTCGAAAATGATGAGGCACTCTCAAAATTAATGGGACTGTGGGACACGATACCACATGGAGATCACAAGGTTGGCTTTGATATCATATTGGACACACAAGCCTACTATGGGGAAATGATTGAATCCTTTAGTCACAAAAGCAAAAATTTGAGAATAATCTCAAGATTTTTGAGTGAAAACCACACCATGGCACTCTCTTACCCAAAAAAAGTAAAAATAAAGGACATATCCAATAGTGAAAACCTCTCTAAGGTGCCCGAGGATGAAGGATTCAATCTTCCTCTCAGTGCTCTACATCAAGAAAAGTCAGCGGTTCTAGCTGAGAAGTGCAACCCAGTCAACTTGGAAACAAAGGAAACTCCGCATATCACATTTTAAGATGAATCATTGATGTTAGAAGAACAGGAGCTCCTAGCTACCTTCTTAAGGGAGAGAAAGGTCAACTTTGCATGGACCTATGTCCACATGCCTGGGCTTGATCCAGAGATTGTGGTCCACCATCTAGTAGTTTACCTCGAGGCAAATCCCATCCAACAAAAGCTCAAAAAAATGCATCCTCAAATTGTCTTGTTAGTAAAAATGGAATTGAAGAAGCTACTTGATGTAGGGTTCATACAACCAATCGACTATTTGTAGTGGATATCAAATCTGGTACCTGTTTCAAAGCCCGATGAGGGAATCCATATCTGCATAGACTTCAGAGACCTTAACAAAGCATATCACAAGGATGACTTCCCACTTCCCAACATTGATATGATTGTAGATATGACTGCGGGACATGAGATGCTTTCATTGATGGACAGATTCTCCGTGTATAACCAAATCATGATAGCCAAAGAAGACCAACACAAAATGGCTTTTACTTGTCCATGGGGGACATATTGCTGGAACATGATGTTGTTCGGCCTAAAGAATGCTGGAGCAACATATCAGAGGGCCGTGACCTTAATCTTTCATGACATGATCCATAAGATTGTGGAGGATTATGTCGACAACATATTGGAAAAATCCAAAAAGAGGCAGGGCCACATAACAACATTGAGTGTCATCTCGACAAACTTGAGGAATACAAGGTCTACCTTAATCCAAAGAAGTGTGTCTTCGACGTACAATCGGGGAAGCTATTGGGATAGATCGTATCCATGAGAGGGATTCAAATAGATCTCGCTAAAGTAAAGGAAATCCTCGAGATGGAGGCACCTAAGACTTGAAATAGTTGAGAGGCTTACAAGATAGGCTCCAGTCAATCTGTTGGTTCATAGCCCAATTAGCAGACAAGTCAATCCCATATTCTCACCTACTCCACAAGGGGGTAGCGTACAAATGGGACAAGTGTGATCAACCCTCCAACAAGATCAAAAAGTATTTTCTCACACCTCCAGCACTTATGCAGCCAATCCCAGGAAATCCTCTAATCCTTTACATATTAGCAACAGCAGCAACCCTCGATGCTCTCCTAGCCCAACACAATGAAAACGATACAGAGAGGACTATCTATTACATTAGTCGAACCATGGTAGGGCATGAGTTAAATTATTCCTTCATTGAAAAAGCTTGTCTAGCAGTGGTGTTTGCCTCACAAAAGTTCAGACACTACATGTTAGCACATAAAATCAAACTTATTGCCAAGATCGACCCACTGAAGTACTGCTTTCCAAAGCAATGCTCATAGGAAGGATGGCCAAGTGGGTCATGATCCTATCATAATATGATATCAAGTATGTAGAGTGGAAGGCCATCAAAGGGCAAGCTATTACAGACCAGTTGGAAGAAGCACCAATGTATTCAGAGAATATGCCAATTTTAGAGTTCCCCAATGAATCCATCTTCAACTTAAGCATAGAAAACCACTGGAAGTTGTACTTTGATGGTTCCTACACATAGCATGGATTGGGAGTCGGGGTCTTTTTCATCACTCCACAAGGAGACTACATCCAAGATCCTACAAGTTGGCATTTCCCTACACAAACAATGTCGCAAAATATGAGGCTCTAACCATAGGACTCAAAATAGCAGTATAGTGGCATATCATGGCTCTCAAGGTATATGGGGATTCACAACTCATAATCAATCAAGTGAATGATGAGTACCAAACTAAGGATGACAAGCTAACTCCATACAAGAAACTGGTGGAAAGTCTTAAGGAGTCCTTTGAGATCACATTCAAGCAAATACCTAGAGCAAATAGCGGAGCGGCAGACACCATGGTGACAATTGGATCCCTATTGGACATCCCTCACAATGTCCCAAACCATGAATTCCTAGTAGATCAGCATCTCGTGCTTGCATTCGAGGTACTAGAGTTCGAATTTGTGTGTGAAATCGTTGGTCCCGGTGATCCCTGTTACCATGATATATACACTTACCTAAGAATAGGATTTCTCCCAGCCAACATAACCCCAAACCTCAAGAGAGCCTTTGTCAAAAAAGCATCCTGTTTTGTCATCCTAGGAGATACCCTTTACTGTAGAAGCATTGAAGGAACCCTGTTACATTGTTAAACATTGAGGAGGCATTGACTGCCTTAACCAAGGTACATAACGACATATGTGGTTCACACTCGAGTAGTATGACCTTGGCTAAGAAATTATTGAGGATGGGGTACTATTGGCCTACTATGGAAAGAGAAGCACATGACTATGTCAAAAGGTGTCTACAATGTCAGTAGCATGGGGACCTCATCCATGTACGAGCTCAAGAGCTACACCCTATTGTCACACCATGGCCCTTTTCGCAGTGGGGGATCGATCTCATTGGAAAGATAACCCCCACTTCATCTAGTGGCCACAAGTTTATCATTACTGCCACTAAGTACTTCACGAAGTGGGTGGAAACCATACCAATGACTTACATAACTAGAAAGAAAATATTAAAGTTCATCCTAAACTACCTAATATGTTGCTACAATGTTCCACAAGCCATTATTTCAGATAATGGGACACCATTCAAAAATCAGGATGTTCGTGACTTATGCGACAAATTCAAAATCCAACATCATTTTTCCACCCCATATTATCCCCAAGGAAACGGCTAAATTGAGGCTACAAACAAGACCATCTTAAAAATCCTCAAGAAAACAGTCAATGAAGCTGGTCGTGATTGGCATCTCCAACTGAATCCTTTCCTCTAGGCCTATCGAACCAGCATCCGCACACCCACAGGTGCCACCCCCTTCTCCCTGGTCTACAGATCAGAAGCCATACTACCCATTGAGATTGAGCTCCTGTCACTGAGAATATCACTACAAAATCTCATCATGGATGAGGAATACCAGGTATCACAACTAAATGAGCTGGAATTGCTAGATGAACGATGAATGGAGGCCTTAAACCATTTGCAGGTATATCAGAACTGCCTTAAGTGAAACTATAACAAGAAGATCAAGAGGACCTTCCAGGTTGGAGAACTTGTGCTAAAAAAAATCAAAAGAATGTACCTAATCCAAATGAAAAAGGAAAATTTGAACCCAATTGGTGGGGACCATTCATCTTCATAGCAAGTTACAAGTCAGGGGCATATCGGTTGTCAACAACTGAAGGGGAACCTCTGTAGGAGCCCATGAACAACTCCCATCTCAAAAAGTTTTATGCCTAATCTTCCAAGGTATAAAACCAAAAATACAAAAACATGAGAAAATTTCCTAAAAAAAGGTCACCATGATGAAAACCTAGCAAACATGCATCTTGGTGAGAACCAAAAAATAATCAAAAAACATAAAAAATCCAAAAAAATCAGAAAAATGGATTAAAAACAATAAAGAGAAAAATTGTCATTAGGCAAGTACCTCGGTGAAAACCTGGCAAACAGGCACCTTGTGTAAATAAGCATTTTCCATCCACCAAGATCTCCACGGCTTGTTTTGCATCATTCATCCATCACGCTTCTATCATCCATCCATCACACTTTTATCATCCATCTCTCTCCATCCATCACCCATTCGTGTCTGCATCATAGCTTGGTCATGTGTTTGTGTCATGATTCCTCCTAGTACTACTCGTCCCATTCTTAAGGTCAGTTTGTCTTGCCTTATCAGAGTAGTCTATTGCATCGCGTTGGGGACATGTTCTCATCGGATTGGATTCATGTATATTCTTGAAGTGTTCCCTAAATCAAAAAATCCAAAAACATCAAAAAATTAGAAAATCCAAAACATTGAAAAATCAAAAAATCCAAAAACATCATAAAATCAGAAAAATCCAAAAACATTCAAAACATATCAAAATCCAAAAATAGGTCAAAAAGTCAAAAAAATAGAGTCGTCTGTCGAACTACGTCGTCTCTAAGCATTGACATAGGCAAGGCTAATCTGGTTGATCAGCCCTTGAGACACTTAGGTTAGTCCTTTAGGACTCTGTCATATTAAACTAGCAATCCATTCATTCATATCTCATCAATAATCGAGTATGTGTCAGTCGAACTACATGGTCTCTGCGTGTATAACATAGGCAAGGCTAATCTGGTTGATTAGCCCCCGAGGCCCTTAGGATAGGTCTTTAGGTTAGTCTCTTGGTCAAAATCTTAGAAAACCCCAAAAAAGTGAAAAATTCAAAAATCAAAACATTTGCAAAACATCTTAAAAAATACCAAAAATAGCCTCAAAACATTTCAAAAAACATCAAAAACATTCAAATATTTGAAAAAATTCATCCATCTAATCTTGCTTTCACCTGTAATAAACGTCACTCATAATAAATCAATCGTCACCTTGAACCTTTGGTGAAACAGTTGAAAACAAGTCTGGCAAGTTAAAAGTGAAAAATCAAACATCAAGGTCTTGAGTCCAGGTCAGTACGTAAACAAGTTGGTCAACTCTTTGTGTCAATAGCCTATCATCCAATCAATCTCAAATCAATCATCTGATAACATCATGTCCTAGAATGCATCCTTCCTATAATGGACATCAACATCAGGAATCATTGTAGTTTAGTCTTGGCTAGTGGTATGAAGAACATTAGCTTGTTTGATTACTTTATCTTTGTCTTTTGATTTATCTTATTGCACTCATTTTGATGACCTCTCAATGATGTCCAAACAAAGGGATTTAGAGAGAAAGGATGGGGCAATGATCATTATCTTTTTATTCTGTTGTGCTTGTTGGATATTCTTGTAATATAACTTGGTCATGTGTGTTTTGCTTGGTTTGTAGGGAGGGTGTTTTAGGTGTCTTGTTGACCACATAGGAAGGCTTTCTTTTCTATGTTTTGGTCTGAGATATTTGAAATATTTGAACTACATTCTGAATAAGGTCATGTATGTCAGGTGTGAGCAGGGATACTCCTATCTGATTGTCGAGTCAAATTCCATCACACTAGGTGCAACGCCATCCTAGTACTTTATACCTTGATGCATCACATCTATGTGTGTTATCAAACATAAGGTAAGTAGCCCTTTTAAAGTCCTAATTCCTGACAAGCAAATCATCCGTCTCTCATCATCATCTCTAATAAATTTAGCTTGTTGAATCCTCTTGTCATCATCTCATTTCTTCTTTCTTCTCTTTGCGCTAATATGGTACCATGATCAACTAATCATCATCACCAATGCATCCATCTTGCATCCACAAACTATTAGCATGTTGCATATCATTCACATGCATTACATTTTCATCATTGCATAATATAGATCTATTAGTCTAAACATCTCATAAACCATACATTTGCATAAAACATCCATTGCATAATCATATAGGCATCATCACACCATCCATCTCAAATGCAGTGCATCATCATTTTAAGTTGCTTAGGATAATATAGATTGATTATTCTAAGCATCTTAAAACCATCTCATTTGCATCATCATCATAACCATCCATACGTCTATCTTGAACCTTTTTGTTGCAAGATTGACCCTCAAATCAAACTTTTCGCTCGATCTCTCGAGTGGGCAGTGTACCAGTATGCTTCTTTTCATTGGGGCATCTGAAAAAATCAAATTTTTTTTAATTTTAATCTTGGCAGTTTATTCTTTGAACCAATGCAGCAAGTACATTGCTTCTAAGAGGGGAAAATGTAGACATGTAAATTATCCTAATTAATAATGAATGCTTGATTCTGACTTACTAACACTAGTTCTTCTTTAATCATCCTCTTTGCTAAGTATTTAATTAAATAATCCTTATTTGATTAAATTTATCAAATTCCTCTTTTAATTGAATAAACTAATCTTGATCATCATATTTGTCTCTTTAAATCAATTTTATTTAATTAATCTCCTAAAGTTATCTCTTTAATTAAACAAATCAATTTTTATTTAATTAATCTCCTAAAGCTTCTTCATTTAATTGAATAAATCCAAATATTTAATTAAATATCTAATGTTCTTTATCTTCTCACTTAATTTAAATAAATCCAAATATTTAAGTTGAATGCCACAATCAACTAACTTCCATTCAAATTAATCAAATCATGATTAATGCTAATCTAATCCCCCAATTCTCTAGATTTTGCAACTTGCACAATAAATCAATTTATATTTGATTTATTATTTCTTCTATTATCATTCAAAGTGGCATCTTTAGGGAATATACTTCAAATTTCAAAAAGTCCCTCCAAAAGGACTTGTCCTCCAACATAGCATTAACTCCTCTTACATGTTGTCTCTTACATGTCTCCCACTTGGCATTTAAGACTCTTTCTTCTCCCTCCAACAAGCCAACTTTCAAAATTTCAAAATCCACCTAATGACATTTATCATGCACAATGACCAAAATGTGCACAACCTTCCTCCATTGACATGTTGATAAGTGGCATCTTGTCATTGGCTCATGCTTTATCCCACATCCATCCTATTCTCCATTCTTCAAACCTTCTTCCCTATAAATGGAGGACTCCTCTATTGATTTGAGGGATACAACTTGATACATAATCTCAAGCATTTTCATCTTGATCACTCATCATCCACATTTCATCCATCATCCAAGAGCTCATCGAGGAATGGGAAAAGGCTACTTTTCACATCAAAGTAGCACCAATCCACTTTGAGATAGGGTTTGATCACGTTTCCATGTTCTTTCATTTAGTTATCGTTGTTCTATTTATCTAGTTTTCATATTTTAACATGATTGAATATTTCATAGGAATGTTGGGTTTGCTTATTTTAAATTGACTAAATAAACTAATTGTGATCATTGTTTGAAGTATGCAGATTTAGGGTTCACACAAAGATTCTATTTTTAGCCATTTTCCTAAAAAATAGGGTCAAAAAACTGAAGTCTGGGTTTTGTTGATAATCTCATTCTAAAGAGTCCCATATCGTTAGATTTTGAAAAATATGAGTTGTTCACCAACATGTGTGAATCCCTAAAAAATAAGGGTCAACATGAAAATCTCTATTTTTAGAAAAAAATTGCAAGCATCCTTTTGACAACAAACCCAAAAAAACCCTATGGTTCATTCACTTTTTAGAAATTTCTACAAATATAAAAAAAAATTATTCAAGGGGCAAATGATTTTGACCCGAAGCTATGAACCTGAGGTCATAAACGGGGGACTTCATCCCCAATACAATCACTCAACAATACCACCCCAATAGGGTTTGAACCTTGATGGCAAGAACAACACCACCTTTAAACTATCACAACATGCCAATATCGGCTAATAATAGAAAATTTCTATTTTTAGAAATTTTGACATTTTTTTTTTACTTTTGAAGACCTTTTGTACAAGATTTTAACCATTTTTACAGAGTGCCTTAATGAAGCAAAAAATTTAATTTTGGGTACAATAGTTAGCAGCCAAAACTATGATGTATGGTTCATCTAGTTGAAGGGATGATACTTATTTAAATCGAGTATATATAATAGTTTTAGATAAATAAGTGGAATAAGTGTTTGTTCTTGATGTATCTTAGGCATATTTTATATAGATTTTTTAAAATATATATGCCAATAGCATCCATAGTTGCAACATGTAAAATGTTAATTGAATCCTCAACATTATTTTAAGATAAGTAACTATTATACATTCAGATAAGTAAAATTGAATTATTTTAAGATAATGAAAATGTGACTTATACCCTCCAAAATGAAGTTTACATCTTAAATATAGATGGAAATAATATTATTTATATGTAAAGCACATATATAGGTTATAATTTAATATTATAGTATAACAATTTTTTATAGAATAATGACTTATGTGGATATAAATTTATTTTTTAAGGCTTAAATATATTTTTAAATTTGTATATTTATAGAAGAACAATATATTTTAATAGTACATATAAGTTATATAAGTAATGTATATATAGCAATACATATACTATATATTGGTGAAGAGAGAAAGAAATCTTAACTCAAATTCACATAATCTCATATTACAACAATTCATGACCCATAAACTCAAATCGATTTACAATTGCTTAAGCATAAACCCCAATGTGCAAGAAAACAAAAACTTTATTTAAACAAATTTCATGAAAACATACATTACAATTTTTGGACCATCTTCTCTCTCTGCTCTGTGTTCCTCCCCCCCTCTGCTTCTCTATTCCCTCATCCCTCATTAATCATTAATCATTAACATATTCACACTTCATTTGTTTGAATTCAATTATTTTCTACACCACCTACCTCTTTACTTCCTTAGTAGATTTACCCACATTACCCTTCTACTATGTACCTCTTCTATCTCTCAGTAGGAACTTCTCATCTGCTAGCAACTCATAATACCATCCATCTATGCTATTTCCTTCTAGGCGGGACTTGATTTCCTTCTAAGTGAATTTTTCTTAACTTAAATTGCCTTATCTCCACTGCTCTTCACCCATCTCTCCTTCCCTACCTGCATGGCTTCCTCTTGTTCCACTTTTTCTTTCTCTTAACTTCGATTCCCATTGCTTTTCCATTCCCACACACCCTTTGCACTTTGAATTGCTTTGGTTTTAACCACCCAACATCATTCAATTGACCTTCATCTTCTTCAAACTGGTGCCACCTTAGGTCAACGTAGCATATATTTTTCATTTCATTCTGCCTTCTTAGGTTTAACACAACCAACCCTTATTCTTCCCAAATCCACTTGTTGAATGGTCCACGAATCTTCTTTTGCATTGCTCCTCACACGAGCTCTCTTCATTTGACATGAGTATTTTATAAACTAGAATTTTTTGTTTATGAATTAACAAATGTCTAATTGGTATCCTTTTATGTCACAACCCTTGCAAACAACTCCACCCTTCTATCAAAGGCCACGACTTTCCTTCAAACTGTGAATCCCTTGTCTTTGTTTTTTCTACAATTCATTCCTTCTATCACCTTCATCTCTCTTGGGTGGCTTGCTAATTCTTCAAATCTTGTACATGTGTACTCTTCTCTAGAAATTTTCAACTCAACTCTATGAGGCGGTGTAGGAGTTCTCTTACATTTTATTGTCATTTCAGTCACCTTCAACCACTACCAACCCCTCATGCTATCAATCTACATTCTTATTTTGATTGATGCCTCTTCAGATTGCTTGCCTAGCAATTTTTTAATATTCTTTTTTTTCCTTTTCATATTTTGTCTCTTCATGCATCATTCCACCCATTACTATTTGTAAAGAATGAAAATGCAGAAATAAATCGGCCAATGAATTGTGTAGATGTTTACCAGTAATAAAGCACCTCATAATTTTTTTGAATTATATTATTGATTCTCTTAACAAATACATACAACATTTTGGATCTTCAAATTCTGATGTGACAATTTGACAAATCAATATGTATTAGAACTTATCGACCATTAATGATGGATTATGAGTTGAAAGATTAAAACCCAAAATAAAAGTGCAAACTAATTTTTTCTAGTGATATTGATCACACGTGGACCCAAATGCTCCTGGATCAAAGACGCCAGGTAAGAAATTTGTGAGCATGGGCTCACAAAGGTGTAGCTGAGATATGCAATTACATTTTCAAGACTGCGGACAATCTCTAGCAAACTCCATTGTTGAAAGCTCAGCCTTCGCCAAATACTCTTCCTCTTCTCTCTCCATGCACTCTGGCATATCCTCGCTACAACTCTACCCTTGCAACCTCCATGTTGCAATCATACATCGATCCTCACAAAGATTCCACTTCATCTGCTATAATCTGTCACAACACTTTCCTTTGCGCTTTTCACTCTAAACTGTTTGTTACCTATTTTTCACTACGAACTCAAACAAGTAGAGCTGAGTTGAATTCATCATTGATAGGTACAAAAAATTTCAAATTTTGCTGCTAAAGTATTCATTGTTCATCATAAAATTAGATTACATTTCAATTATAGTTTTATTATGCAAGTATTTGAAACAGAAAATTGGGCATTTGCATAATAATGCTTTTTATTCATTTTGTAAAAAAATGAAATCTCGCACAAGCCGTGAGAGTAGCTGAATTTGATTATCTTAATCAAATAGTGAATACAAAATGGGATGAAATTCTACACTATTGAAGGTAATGTAAACATAAAGGAGGGGAGCAATTCATCATTGCCTGTGATGATGAACCATTTTGCTCGTTGTCTTCAGTTGTTGTGTCTCCAAGCTACAACAGTCTCGATTCCACGCTCCATGAACCTGCAAGATTGTGAAAGAATGATGTTAGAGATTTACTCTAAGCAATGATGAATTACATTCTACTTCATGCCTACACTACCAATAGGAATGTAACAGATATCCAGTCAGGCATTCACCAAATAATTGAAATACAAAGGTTGACAATCAGGAAAAATGAAGTTCAATGGAAGCTTTCAGCTTTGATTATTTTTGCTAACTTGTTTGTTTCATGTGCAGGAATAGGTTCATCATGTTCAAGATAATTTTATTATATATGTGGAGCAAAACGGGCTCCCACAAGGGTAGAGCCCAGCATATCAGGAGGGCACTCTTTAATTACATGTGAAGAGCCATCAATATCAATTACAGTCATTAAGAAAAGTTGTTGTAACCAAGAAGAGATTCATAAAGCAGCCATATTTCATTTGTTATCTTTGTTTCATTTCTACCTTGCATGCACTTTTGCATCTCAGTAAGGTATTGAGTTCCTTTATATTGAAGGGAGAATAGAGTATCAATCATTTAAAACTGTTTCTAACAACTCAAGATTTATACATAGTCTAAAAGAGACTTTGAGAAACAGAGTACTATCATAAAGGAGCATTGTTACATAGAATTCGTAAGGCATAAAGAATGGAAATACCATGTAGGCTCCAAAAAATAGAGCATCAAGTTTCATGAAGTTTTGAGACTAGTCACATAATTGACAAAAATGGAAAAGATAAGATATGACAGTCTAAAGACCATGAGAGGCAGCCATGCAAGTACATATGAGGTTTTCAAGGGTTATATAGGAAAACTGAATCAAATGATTACTTGCAGATTATTATCCAAGCATAGGGAACTAGTTCATTTACATGAGAATACATCATACTTTCCAAATATCAATGAATGAAAGGAGACAGTGAACCTGATTTAGATATGGAACTGGACAAATGCAAGCATTACATTCATAGATAAAAGGAATGCTATTTGAGAAAATGTGTGACATGTGATACCTTGAAATTCTTGTTTGAAATAAAAATAAGCAACAACAAAAAAGTATAATGCTTATTAAGTTGTTGAGTGTAATGGTGAACACGCATACAATGGAACAGTAGTAAAGAGCAAAGCCATTTCTGTCATAGCAAAAGATAAAGAACAAATCCTTCACTAAGATTGGAACCAGATAATCTGAGAAGATTTTCATTTTGGAAACAGATAATGTAAAACTTGATATTGCTTTGGCTCCTGATAATGTGCAAGATTTTCATATTTACCATCTCTGGAGTCTATCAAATGATTGTGAAAAAGTTTCAATTCCTTGAGTACAGATGTGGGTTTGCATGTTCTTAGCCCCATTTGCTTTTTTTTCCTATAAATTATCATGGCCTCGGTGGGTGATGGTGGAAATGTTCCGACTCAGGATGAGATGAGTTCTGGGGATATCCTTATGCATACCATCCCAAATGATTTAAAGAGTTCTCATAAAGAACAATGGCAACCTCTGGTTAAAGTGAAGTCTGTCTTACAATAGAAATCCAAATTTGGCCAACACTTTGTTGTAGCTGGAGATGACTCACAGTTTGGAACATAGAACTCAAAAGCAATTCTTCCTCTTGAGTGGTTAGAAGGAGATGTATGGAGAACAAGTGAAAATCAAAGCTATAGAGGAAAACCCTTATGGCGGTCATTAAGATCACAAAATACCCACATGAAATTGTTACATTTTCATGCAAATTGTTACATTTTCTGAAAGAAATAATGCATCAGATATGCACAAGGAGATACAAAGGAGAATACCTAGAATGCAAACATATAGCCACAATTTTCAATCAAGAGTATAAGTTATTTAAAGGTGAAGTATATACAAATTATAGCTGGGTTTTTATTTTTCTGTAAAGCATGGCGCTATTTTCTGGAAACACAAAATGCAGTGAGGTTTCTTTTTATTCAAAATGAAGGAAAAAAGAAAAAAAAAATGAGAACTTATCATCCTGCTCTCCTTGAGCCTCAAAATCATAAGTTGAGTTTGCACAAGCAACATATATATACATAAAAGCTCGAACCAAGTCTTGAATGGCGGCCCAATAGAATTTAATAACAGCAAATGATAGAATCAGAAAGTATGTTCAACATTTATGCTACAGCCACGGCTTTAAAGCCTCATAAAATTCTATACAATGGAGTCAAGATACCTCGAACTGGTAAAAAAACGAGCTTACCCTGTGAAAATCAACAAGATTTAGCTCAGAAACAGTAAGAAATGGTGGATTTTCGGGCTCCAGATCGAGCAAGTTTCTTAGAAACCCTACTCCATGGCGGCGCAACAGGGAAGTCTTGAACAAGAGTCAAAATGCAAAATGATTAAAAGTTACGGCTCTCTCGTATTTGCTTACCCTAGGTCGATTAGCTTTTGATTTTTTTATTAATGATTTTTGGAAAAATCATTATGTTCTATGGACACATATGGCCATGACTTTAAGTCAATGAGCCTAGCAATAATATGGTCGGCTGTATCAAATATAAAACTTTGTGGTAAATATTATGGTGGATTATTAAATTATTGACAAATATACGCCAAGTGTGGTCAGCCTTATGAGATAAGTACGGTAGTCGACTATTGTGAGATTTTAAAATATTTCATGGTGTTCAGCTGATGATTATTTAGTGGAGAATTTTCCTTCAAAATTAGCATTATTCTTTAAACTATTTGGCATTAATCAATGTAAGTGAATTAATTAAATTGTGCGTTATAAATCATTTAATTAATTCATCATCTTAAAATGCAAATAGAGAACATTATTTAAGACTGAGATGCAACTATAAACTCAACTAAAGATTTATCATGCAAGAATGGATTTTGAGTTATCATGGGCGAGTTGATTAAAGCAAGGTGGATTTTGCATGTTTTGGCCCACGTTCAAAGATTTCCAGTTCAGTTTGAGTTATAGATCAATTGCGTGCTTTATCACTACAAGTTCGAGACTTAGTTCACTCATTTTTGCGTGAGTTTGAACCTTATTTTCAAGGATTTTTGCTTTTGCTCGGATTTCACCTTGGAATTATCATCTTTCTCACTGAAATTCACTTTCAGTTACATGTTCATGCACTTTGAAGTGCATTTTCATTGTATATATTGAAAAAGTTTATCTTTTTCAGTTAGTTCTTGTTATTCAACCTTTGCATTCTGCAAACTGAATTGTCTTGTAACTCAGCTTTCAAATTTTAATAGATATTGCAGTAGTCTTTATAGGTTATCTTGGAGTATCATTTGCAAAACGTTCCTTCATTTGTCATTGCAAGTTAAAAATTATCCTTCTTAGATTCAGGTGTCTTATTTTGTGAATGTTTGGATACAAGTTTAATGTGTTTGATATCAAAACCTTTAAATTCCTATCAACATTCGTGAATGCATGCACACGAAGAAACATCTTAGTTGCAGGTCATAAATTGTGTCTCAATTATATCCTTATCCTTAAGTTGTGAAAATGAGTCTTTCCTTCATAAAGAATGAATCATCAGGCATGTTTGTGAATCATTAATGCAGTTAAATTGTTCAATCTAAGTTGTGAAAGTAAGCTTCATGATGAATAAGTTGTGATTAGTCTGTTTGTTTTTAAAATCAAATAGGCACATCACTATAGTCCATTTTTTCCTGTTTTACATTAAATTAAGTTTCTTACCCTTTTCTCAGAACAAGTTAGTCATGTATCAAATTGATCAACATATAGGAAGTCAACCTAGAATCCAGAGGTTCAATCTCGTTATAGGTCACCCACAACCTGAGTTTGATCCAATGTTTCAATAAATTGTTGAATTTATCCATTCAAGCATTTGGGTGCAATTTGTTTCACAATAGTTTTTGGCACGCCCGGTGGGACTCTGAAGCACGCTTCAGAGAAAGAATTCAAGAATTCCAAGCTATTGTCCTAGTATATACAGCGGTTTATTTTTCCTTTCAAAGGCTACAATTTATACCTAGTGACTCCGAACAAATCTACTGGTTTTAAGTGATCAAGTGTTGGTATGTTTCAAAGTACAACGCTTAATATTCTGATTTCTAGCATTTAAATTAGTAGAAATGACAAAATTTCATGGATATCAAGTATACCAACCCCCTCACTATGAAGATAGTATCAACCAATCATCCTATCAGCCATATCAGGCCAATTACGCTGCTAGTTTTATTCCAAACAACCATGCTACGGCAAAATATCAGCATGCTCAACATGTTTACCTCCCACCCACCCTTGCTCAGCCTTCAGATCAATATTCGTATGTCCAAAATCAAATCCAAGAGGTTGAGGATATGAAGAAAAACATGAATGCAACAAAGGACATATTGTTAGACATTACAAAGTAGATAGAAGAGTACAAGAGGCAACAAGAGCTTGATTTATAGCAACAGGAGTTAGACTATCAGGCCTACCTTCATGAGAAGGAGTTGGAGACTCAACGGATACAGTTTGAAGAAAGGCTTGAGAGGGAGTTAGCTGCAATAGAAGAGAAGATGAAGTTTTAGTTTGCTCAAAATAATGAAGTTCAAACAACTCCCTCCATTCCAGATCAGTCCTTTCAAGACGAAATTCAGCCCTTTCAAGATGAGATTTTTGCAGAGCAGCCCATTGACCAGGATAGCTCACTTATCATGGAGAAGATTAGAAATGTAAATCCATTGCGTTTAGCTTTGGAGGTTTACCGTTTACAGTAGCTAAAGACTGAACAAGAAAGGGTTGTGGAGTCTAAACCAATCAAAATTCCAAGTTTTAGGAGTGCTCTTTCAATACAACAGCCAATTCGTAGCCAAGAGCAGCCTGAAACACCTCATAACAAACTTAGTAATCCTATTACAGCAGCTGAATGTTCTTGCAACCCCTTTTGTGCCAACAAAACAGAAAAATCACATGTCAAGCAAGAGGTTGTTGTTGTTTATAGTGTGTTTCCAGCTGAAAATGAACATAACACCTGTATAGAGGAGGTAGGTTCAAGCTTGACATTGAATCCTTTACACTTTGATTCATTTGACAAGTTTTCCAATCCTTTTTATGAGATGAACAAAAGCATAATGGAAAGGATATAGGGTGAAAGTCTTCTATCGCAAAGAAAAGTTGTCAAGGTTTCATTGGACAAGACGCCACCTGAGGAGGAAAATTCAATTTCTTTGTTTGACCAACTATTTGGATTTATTGACAATGAGGAAGGCAGTTTACAGGTGCTCAACTTATCATCTGTTTTGGAGCATCAAGAGCACTTAAAATTTTTTTTTGAGTTGCTAGTCCATGACAGCAAGGATGATAATCTTATTTTGCATGAGGATATTACTGACTATCACCCTGAACATAAAAATAAATTAGATCAAGCATCAAATTTGTTTTCAGAACTTCCTTTGTATTACATTGAAGGGGCTAGCACGAATGAGTTGAAAGTAGCTTGCCTTGAAGAGTAGTCAAGTGAGCCAATTGAAGATGATCAGTCTCTTCAAGACATATCAAGGTTTAACTATCAAGATCCCACATGTTTAGCTTGTAGGGAGCTTGCCACTCTGCTGAACTCTTGTAGCGATCAAAAGCCCAAGCTAGTGAATAAAGAAGACAATTAGGTGGTGGAAGGTATAGGGGTCGATTCACAAAAAGGGGTCGTTCAAGTGGAGCAAGAAAGGCAGCAAAATATAGATATTGAAGTACCTTTGTAGACAAAGGTTTGTGTTTAGCATAATCAAGTGATTAGGGAGGTTGTAGTTGATAAGGGAGAAGTCAGCAAAAGGATTTATCAGTTTAACCTCTCAAGAGGATGCCCAATCAAGTATCTTTCTAGAAATGATATTCAAAGTGTGCCTGATGCAGTTTCAATAAAAGGACAACAGTTTCAACCTGTCTTTTCACTCCAAACCAACAGTACAGTTGGCTATTTTCAAGGGATGAGTGATTTTGTGTACATTCTTTATGAAGCTTTGCACCAATTTATCGAGCATCTTAAGGTGCTTCATCTATTTTCAGTTGTCCATAAGCATGAAAATTGATATTTGTTGTCAAGGAAGTGAAGCTATTTCTCACAACCAGTGAATGGTCATGTCGAAGCACTAACATTGTTGGTTAGTGTAGGGTAGTTTTCAGTTTTAGTAATGCTTTCAATAAGTTCATGCTGGCACTTTTCATTTTAGTTTTGTCATGTTTTCAATAAAGTGTAGTTACTGCACCTGGTTTTTCAGATTTTGTCTTCAACCGAATAGCAATAGTTTCTTTCAGTTTGTGTGTTTTGAAGCTGAGTTACAGTTTTCTGAGTCAGAACGGAGCAAAAATGGACTCCATGCTGAATGGATAAGCTATATACTGGTCTATGGTGTTTAGCAGGAAAACACTCCGCAGAGGTCACCTATTTGTTACCTATTTTCACTACAACCTCAAATAGGTAGAGCTAAGTTGAATTCATCATTGATAGGTACAAAAAATTTCAAATTTTGCTGCTAAAGTATTCATTGTTCATCATAAAATCATATTACATTTGAATTACAGTTTTATTATGCAAGTATTTGAAACATAAAATTGGACATTTGCATAATAATGCTCTTTATTCATTTTGTAAAAAACTGAAATCTCACACAAGCCACGAGAGTAGCTGAATTTAATTATCTTAATGAAATAGTGAATACAAAACGGGATGAAATTCTACACTATTGAAGGTAATGTAAACATAAAGGATGGGAGCAATTCATCATTGCCTGTGATGATGAACCGTTTTGCTCGTTGTCTTCAGTTGTTGTGTCTCCAAGCTGCAATAGTCTCGATTCCACGCTCCATGAACCTGCAAGATTGTGAAAGAATGATGTTAGAGATTTAATCTAAGCAATGATGAATTACATTCTACTTCATGCCTACACTACCAACAGGAATGTAACAGATATCCAATCAAGCATTCACCAGATGATTGAAATACAAAGGCTGACAATCGGGAAAAACGAAGTTCAATGGAAGCTTTCAGCGTCGATTATTTTTGCTAACTTGTTTGTTTCATATGCAAGAATAGGTTCATCATGTTCAAGATCATTTTATTAGATATGTGGAGCAAAACGGGCTCCCACAAGGGTAGAGCCCATCATATCAGGAGGGCACTCTTTAATTACATGTGAAGAGCCATCAATATCAATTATAGTCATTAGGAAAAGCTGTTGTAACCAAGAAGAGATTCATAAATAAGCCATATTTCATTTGTTATCTTTGTTTCAGCTCTACCTTGCACGCACTTTTGCATCTCAGTAAGGTATTGAGTTCCTTTATATTGAAGGGAGAACAGAGAACAATCATTTAAAATTGTTTCTAACAACTAAAGATTTATACATAGTCTGAAAGAGACTTTGAGAAACAGAGTACTATCATAAAGGAGCATTGTTACATAGAAGTCATAAGGCATAAAGAATGACAGTACCATGAAGGCTCCACAAAATAGAGCATCAAGTTTCATGAAGTTTTGAGACTAGTCACATAATTGACAAAAATGGAAAAGATAAGATATGACAGTGTAAAGACCATGAGAGGTAGCCATGCAAGTGCATATGATGTTTTCAAGGGTTATATATGAAAACTGAATCAAATGATTACTTGCAGATTATTATCCAAGCATAGGGAACTAGTTCATTTACATGAGAATACATCATACTTTCCAAATATCAATGAATGAAAGGAGACAGTGGAGCTGATTCAGATATGGAACTGGACAAATGCAAGCATTACATTCATAGATAAAAGGAATGCTATCTCAAAAAATGTGTGACATGTGATACCTTGAAATTCTTGTTTGAAATAAGAACAAGCAACAACAGAAAAGTATAATGCTTATTAAGTTGTTGAGTGTAATGGTGAACACGCATACAATGGAACAGTAGTAAAGAGCAAAGCCATTTCTATCACAGCAAAAGATAAAGAACAAATCCTTTACTAAGATTGGAACCAGATAATTTGAGAAGATTTTCAATTTTGAAACAGATAATGTAAAACCTAATATTGCTTTGACTCCTGATAATGTGCAATATTTTCATATTGACCATCCCTGGAGTCTATCAAATGATTGTGAAAAAGTTTCAATTCCTTGAGTAGAGTTGTGGGATTTCATGTTCTTAGCCCCGTTTGCTTCTTTTTCCTATAAATTATCATGGCCTCGGTGGGTGATGGTGGAAATGTTCCGACTCAAGATGAGATGAGTTCTGGGGATATCTTTATGCATACCATCCCAGATGATTTAAAGAGTTCTCATAAAGAACAATGGCAACCTCTGGTTAAAGTGAATCTTTCTTATAACACAAAGCCAAATTTGACCAGCACTTTGTTGTAGCTGGAGATGACTCACAGTTTGGAACATAGAACTCAAAAGCATTTCTTCCTCTTGAATGGTCAGAAGGAGATGTATGGAGAACAGGTGAAAATAAAAGCTACATAGGAAAGCCCTCATGGCGTTCATTAAGATCAGAAAATACCCACATGAAATTGTTACATTTTCATGCAAAGTGTTACATTTTCTGAAAGAAATAATGCATCAAATATGCACAAAGAGATACAAAGGAGAATACCTATAATGCAAACATACAGTTGTGGTTTTCAATCAAGAGTATAAGTTATTTAAAGGTGAAGTATATAAAAATTGTAGCTCGGTTCTTGTTTCTCTGTAAAGCATGGCGCTATTTTCTGGAAACACAAAATGCAGTGAGGTTTCTTTTATTTGAAATGAAGGAAAAAAGAACAAAAAGAGAACTTACCATCCTACTCTCCTTGAGCCTCAAAATCATAAGTCGAGTTTGCACAAGCAACAGATATATACATAAAATCTCGAACCAAGTCTTCAATGGTGGCCCAGTAGAATTTAATAACAACAAATGATAGAATTAGAAATTATGTTCAACATTTATGCTACAGCCGTGGCTTTAAAGCCTCATAAAATTCTATGCAATGGAGTCAAGATACCTCAAACTGGTAAAAAACTAGCTTACCCTATGAAAATCAACAAGATTTAGCACATAAACAGCAAGAAATGGTGGATTTTTGGGCTCCAAATCGAGCGAGTTTCTCAGAAACCCTACTCCATGGTGGCGCAATAGGGAAGTCTTGAACAAGAGTCAAAATGAAAAATGATTAAAAGTTAGGGCTCTATGGTATTTGCTTGCCCTAGTTCGATTAGCTTTTGATTTTTTTTATTAATGATTTTTGAAAAAATCATTATGTTCTATGGACGCCTATCGCCATGACTCTAAGTCAATGAACCTAGCAATAATATGGTCGGTCATATCAAATATAAAACATTGTGCTAAATATTATGGCGGATTATTAAATTATTGACAAATATATGTGAAGTGTGTTCAGCCTTATCAGCTAAGTATGGTGGTTGACTATTGTGAGATTTTAAAATATTGCATGGTGTTCAGCTAACGATTATTTAGTGGAGAATTTGCCTTCAAAATTAACATTATTCTTCAAACTATTTTGCATTAATCAATGTAAGTGAATTAATTAAATGATGTGTTATAAATCATTTAATTAATTCATCATCTTAAAATGCAAATAGAAAGACTGAGATGCAACTATAAACTCAACTGAAGATTTATCATGCAAGAATGGATTTTGAGTTATCATGGGCGAGTTGATTAAAGCAAGGTGGATTTTGCATGTTTTGGCCCACGTTCAGAGATTTCCAGTTCAGTTTGAGTTACAGATCAGTTGCATGCTTTATGACAGCAAGTTCAAGACTTAGTTCACTCATTTTGCATGAGTTTGAACTTTATTTTAAGGGATTTTTGCTTTTGCTCATATTTCACCTTGGAATTATCATCTTTCTCACTGAAATTGACTTTCAGTTACATGGTCATGCACTTTGGAGTAGATTTTCATTGTATATATTAAAAAAAATTATCTTTTTCAGTTAGTTCTTGTTATTCAATCTTGCATTATGCAAAGTGAATTGTCTGGTAACTCAGCTTTCAAAGTTTAATAGATATTGCAGCAGTCTTTACAGGTTATCTTGGAGTATCATTTGTAAAACGTTCCTTCATTTGTCATTGCAAGTTAAAAATTATCCTTCTTAGATTCAGGTGTCTTATTTTGTGAATGTTTGGATACAAGTTTAATGTGTTTGATATCAGAACCTTTAAATTCCTATCAACATTCGTGAATGCATGCACACGAAGAAACATCTTAGTTGCAGGTCATAAATTGTGTCTCAAGTATATCCATATATTTAAGTTATGAAATTGAGTCTTTCCTTCATAAAGAATGAATTATCAAGCATGTTTGTGAATCATTAATGTAGTTAAATCGTTCAGTCTGAGTTGTGAAAGTAAGCTTTATGATGAATAAGTTGTGATTAGTCTATTTTTTTTAATTCAAATGGGTGCATCACTACAGTCCATTTTCTAGTTTTACATTAAATTAAGTTTCTTACCCTTTTCTTAGAACAAGTTATTCAAGTATCAAATTAATCAACATATACGAAGTCGGCCTAGAATCCGAAGGTTCAATCTCGTTATAGGTCACCCACAACTTGAGTTTGATCCAATGTTTCAAGAAATTGCTGAATTTAACCATTCAAGCGTTTGAGTGCAATCTGTTTCACAACAGTTTTTGGCACGCCCGGTGGGAATCTGAAGCATGCTTCAGAGAAAGAATTCAAGAGTTCCAAGCTATTGTCCTGGTATATACAGTGGCGTATTTTTCCCTTTAAAGGCTACAATTTATACCTGGCGACTCCGAACAAATCCACTGCTTTCGAGTGATCAAGTGATGGTATGTTTCAAAGTACAACGCTTAATATTCTAATTTTCAACATTTAAATGAGTAGAAATGACAAAATTTCATGGATATCATGTATACCCACCCCCTCACTATGAAGATAGTATCAGCCAATCATCCTATTAGCCATATCAGGACAATTACATTGCTGGTTTTATTCCAAACAACCATGCTACGGCAAAATATCAACATGCTCAACATGCTTACCTCCCACCCACCCCTGCTCAGCCTTTATATCAATATTCATATGTCCAAAATCAAATCCAAGAGGTTGAGGATATGAAGAAAAACATGAATGCAACAAAGGACATATTGTTAGACATTACAAAGTAGATAGAAGAGTACAAGATGCAACAAGAGCTTGATTTACAGCAATAGGAGTTAGACTATCAGGCCTACCTTCATGAGCAGGAGTTGGAGACTCAACAGATATGGTTTGAAGAAAGGCTTGAGAGGGAGTTAGCTGCAAAAGAAGAGCAGATGAAGTTTTTGTTTGCTCAAAATCATGAAGTCCAAACAACTCCCTCCATTCCTAATTAGGCCTTTGAAGACGAATTCAGCCCTTTCAAGATGAGATTTTTGCAGAGAAGCCCATTGATCAGGATAGCTCACTTATCATGGAGAAGATTAGAAATGTAAATCCATTGTGTTTAGCTTTGGAGGTTTACTGCTTACAGAAACTAAAGACTGAACAGGAAAGGGTTGTGGAGTCTAAACCAATCGAAATTCCAAGTTTTAGGAGTGCTCTTTCAATACAACAGCCAATTCGTAGCCAAGAGCAGCCTAAAACACCTCATAATGAACTTAGTAATCCTATTACAGCAGCTAACCATTCTTGTAGCCACTTTTGTGCCAGCAAAATAGAAAAATCACATGTCAAGCAAGAGTTTGTTGTTGTTTATAGTGTGTTTACAGCGGAAAATGAACATAACGCCTGTATAGAGGAGGTAGGTTCAAGCTTGACATTGAATCCTTTACACTTTGATTTGTTTGACAAGTTTTCCAATCCTTTTTATGAGATGAACAAAAACATAATGGAAAGGATATAGGGTGAAAGTCTTCTGTCACAAAGACAAGTTGTCAAGGTTTCATTGGACAAGACGCCACCTGAGGAGGAAAATTCAATTTCTTTGTTTGACCAACTACCTAGATTTATTGACAATGAGGAAGGCAGTTTACAGGTGCTCAACTTATCATCTGTTTTGGAGCAGCAAGATCACATTAAAATATGTTTTGAGTTGCTAGTGCATGACAAGAAGGATGATAATCTTATTTTGCATGAGGATATTACTGACTATCCCCCTGAACATAAAAATAAATTAGATAAAGCATCAAAAAAATTTTCAGAACTTCCTTTGTATTACATTGAAGGGGCTAGCATGAATGAGTTGAAAGAAACTTGCCTTGAAGAGTAGTCAAGTGAACCAATTGAAGATGATCAGTCTCTTCAAGACATATCAAGGTTTAACTGTCAAGATCCCACCCTATTCAGCTTGTAGGGAGCTTGCCACTCTGCTGAACTCTTGTAGCGATCAAAAGCCCAAGCCAGTGAATAAAGAAGACAATCAAGTGGTGGAAGGTGTAGGGGTCAATTCACAAAAAGGGGTTGTTCAAGTGGAGGAAGAAAGGTGGAAAAATATAGATATTGAAGCACCTTTCAAGACAAAGGTTTGTGTTCAACGTAATCAAGTGATTAGGGAGGTTGTAGTTGATAAGGGAGAAGTCAGCAAAAGGAGTTATCAGTTTAACCTCTCAAGAGGATGCCCAATCAGGTATCTTTCTAGAAATGATATTCAAAGTGTGCCTGATGCAGTTTCAATAAAAGGACAATAGTTTCAACCTGTCTTTTCACTCCAAACCAACAGTACAGTTGGTTATTTTCAATGGATGAGTGATTTTGTGTACATTCTTTATGAAGCTTTGCACAAATTTATTGAGCATCTTAAGGTGCTTCATCTATTTTCAGCTGTCCATAAGCATGAAAATCAGTATTTGTTGTCAAGGAAGGGTAACTATTTCTCACAACCAGTGAATGGTCATGTCTAAGTAATAACACTATTGGTTAGTGTAGGGTAGTTTTCAGTTTCAGTAATGCTTCAATAAGTGCCTGCTGGCACTTTTCATTTTAGTTTTGTCATGTTTTCAATAAAGTGCAGTTGTTGTACCTGGTTTTTCAGATTCTATCTTCAACAAAATTGTAGTAGTTTCTTTCAGTTTGTGTGTTTTAAAGCTAAGTTACAGTTTTATGAGTCAGAACAGAGCAAAAATGGACTCCATAGCCAATGGATAAGCTATATACTGGTCTATGGTGTTTAGCAGGCAAACACTCCGGAGAGGTCGCCAATTTGTTACCTATTTTTCACTGAGCTCAAACAGGTAGAGCTGAGTTGCATTCATCATTGATAGGTACAGAAAATTTCAAATTTTGCTGCTAAAGTATTCATTGTTCATCATAAAATCAGATTACATTTGAATTACAGTTTTATTATGCAAGTATTTGAAACATAAAATTGGACATTTGCATAATAATACTTTTTATTCATTTTGTAAAAAACTGAAATCTCGCACAAGCTGCGAGAGTATCTGAATTTGATTATCTTAATCAAATAGTGAATACAAAATGGGATGAAATTCTACACTATTGAAGATAATGTAAACATAAAGGAGGGGAGCAATTCATCATTGGGCCTGTGATGATGAACCAATTTGCTCGTTGTCTTCAGTTGTTGTGTCTCCAAGCTGCAGCAATCTCGATTCCACACTCCATGAACCTGCAAGATTGTGAAAGAATGATGTTAGAGATTTACTCTAAGCAATGATGAATTACATTCTAATTCATGCCTACACTACCAACAGGAATGTAACAAATATCCAGTCAGGTATTCACCAGATAATTGAAATACAAAGGCTGACAATCAGGAAAAACGAAGTTCAATGGAAGCTTTTAGCTTCGATTATTTTTGCTAACTTGTTTGTTTCATGTGCAGGAACAGGTTCATCATGTTCGAGATCATTTTATCAGATATGTGGAGCAAAACAGGCTCCCACAAGGGTAGAGCTCGACATATCAGGAGGGCGCTCTTTAATTACATGTGAAGAGCCATCAATATCAATTACAGTCATTAAGAAAAGTTTTTGTAACCAAGAAGAGATTCATAAAGCAGCCATATTTCATTTGTTATCTTTGTTTCAGCTCTACCTTGCATGCACTTTTGCATCTCAGTAAGGTATTGAGTTCCTTTATATTGAAGGGAGAACAGAGTATCAATCATTTAAAACTGTTTCTAACAACTCAATATTTATACATAGTCTGAAAGAGACTTTGAGAAAAAGAGTACTATCATAAAGGAGCATTGTTACATAGAAGCTGTAAGGCATAAAGAATGGCAGTACCATGAAGGCTCCACAAAACAGAGCATCAAGTTTCATGAAGTTTTGAGACTAGTCACATAATTGACAAAAATGGCAAAGATAAGATATGACAGTCTATAGACCATGAGAGGCAGCCATGCAAGTGCATATGAGGTTTTCAAGGGTTATATATGAAAACTGAATCAAATGATTACTTGCATATTATTATCCAAGCATAGGGAACTAGTTCATTTACATGAGAATACATCGTACTTTCCAAATATCAATGAATGAAAGGAGACAGTGAAATTGATTCAGATATGGAACTGGACAAATGCAAGCATTACATTGAACATAGTTAAAAGGAATGCTATCTAAGAAAATGTGTGACATGTGATACCTTGAAATTCTTGTTTGAAATAAGAATAAGCAACAAAAGAAAAGTATAATGAGCATTAATGATCCCACAATAGTGGTTTACAGTTTTTGGCCAAACTAGACACTGAAATTATTATTTTTAACTAAATCTTCACATTCGGGCACCTACAGCGGCTAAATCATGAGGAATTTGAAGATGATGCAAACTAGAATCTCGTCACATTTTGTCTGTAGATGAGAAAAATATTTTTTTCAAAATTTTTGGAATGATATTACACTTCTTTTTCCATCTCCCACAAAAATTGGTTTTTTTCAGAAAACAACATTTTAAAAAAGTGACGCACACCGTATAACGCATAAATTTTTTTCCATGAAGAATAAAATTCTAATTCTTTCAAATTTAAATTTTTAACTCTGATATCTAGTGCTTTCACTTGGTTAGATAGTTTTTTATTGAATATTTTTTCTTTAATCAAGCTTCGAAGTCAGACCAATTACAATTCAGACATAGTTTGACCATATAACGCGTAACTTTTTTTGTATATATCGAAATTCAATTTTATTTTTTTTGTTGGATCAAGGACTTCAATAGCTGGTGCACTCATATTTTTCAAATTTTATTTTTGATAATTTTCTATTTTTCCACATGTACAGAACAGAGACCTTCATTTTCGATGAAAAACCTATGTTTAATAAAACTAAAAAAACAAATACATAATAAAACCAAAACATATTAAAATTATATTCTTTGGATAGGTCGTTCTGAGGAATACCATAATCATTTCAAATAAATTTTAAATGAATTCATTTGATCCCCCAAAAGGTCAATCAAAAGTGATTTTTTATTAGCATTTTGATAGGTGTAAAGGAGACTCATTTATAGGTATGGTTTAAAACTAGTGAGGTTCTATCCAAGGGGGTTTGATCTAAGGTTGTTTGATCAAATTCTCTTCAATTGGAATTCTTAAAATGGAACTTTTTAAGCCTTAAATCATTATATTTATAAAAATATGTGATTTCAGCAAAAATCAGTTCCTTTCAGAAATTGTAAACCACTATTGTGGCAACATAAATTAAGTTGTTGAGTGTAATGATGAACACACATACATTGGAACAGCAGTAAAGAGCAAAGCCATTTCTGTCACAACAAAAGATAAAGAACAAATCCTTCACTAAGATTGGAACCAGATAATCTGAGAAGATTATCATGGCCTCGGTGGGTGATGGTGGAAATGTTTCAACTCAGGATGAGATGAGTTCTAGGGATATCTTTATGCATACCATCCCAGATGATTTAAAGATTTCTCATAAAGAACAATGGCAACCTCTAGTTAAAGTGAAGTTTTTCTTACAATAGAAATCCAAATTTGGCCAGCACTTTGTTGTAGCTAGAGATGACTCACAGTTTGGAACATAGAACTCAAAAGCAGTTCTTCCTCTTGAGTGGTCAGAAGGAGATTTATGGAGAACAGGTGAAAATAAAAGCTACAAAGGAAAACCCTCATGGCGGTCATTAAGATTAGAGAATACCCATATGAAATCGTTACATTTTCATGCAAAGTGTTACATTTTCTGAAAGAAATAATGCATCATATATGCACAAGGAGATACAAAGGAGAATACCCAAAATGCAAACATACAGCCATGGTTTTCAATCAAGAGTATAAGTTATTTAAAGGTGAAGTATATACAAATTGTAGCAGGGTTCTTGTTTTTCTATAAAGCATGGCGCTATTTTCTGGAAACACAAAATGTAGTGAGGTTTCTTTTTATTCGAAATGAAGGAAAAAAGAACAAAAAGAGAACTTACCATCCTGCTCTCCTTGAGCCTCAAAATCATAAGTTGAGTTTACACAAGCAACAGATATATACATAAAATCTCGAACCAAGTCTTCAATGGTGGCCCAGTAGAATTTAATAACAACAAATGATAGAATCAGAAATTATGTTCAACATTTATGCTACAGTCGCGACTTTAAAGCCTCATAAAATGCTATGCAATGGAGTCAAGATACCTCAAACTGGTAAAAAATGAGCTTACCCTGTGAAAATCAACAAGATTCAGCTCAGAAACAACAAGAAATGGTGGATTTTTGGGCTCTAGATCGAGCAAGTTTCTCAGAAACCCTACTCCATTGCGGTGCAACAGGGAAGTCTTGAACAAGATTCAAAATGCAAAATGATTAATAGTTAGGGCTCTATGGTATTTGCTTGCCCTAGGTCGATTAGCTTTTGATTTTTTTTATTAATGATTTTTGAAAAAATCATTATGTTCTATGGATGCCTATGGCAATGACTTTAAGTCAATGAACCTAGCAATAATATGGTCGGCCGTATCAAATATAAAAATTTGTGCTAAATATTATGGCGGATTATTAAATTATTGACAAATATATGCCAAGTATGTTTAGCCTTATTAGCTAAGTATGGTGGTCGACTATTGTGAGATTTTAAAATATTTCATGGTGTTTAGCTGATTATTATTTAGTGGAGAATTTTCCTTCAAAATTAACATTATTCTTCAAACTATTTTGCAATAATCAATGTAAGTGAATTAATTAAATGGTATGTTATAAATCATTTAATTAATTCATCATCTTAAAATGCAAATAGAAAGACTGAGATGAAACTATAAACTCAACTAAAGATTTATCATGCAAGAATGGATTTTGAGTTATCATGGGCGAGTTGATTAAAGCAAGGCGGATTTTGCATATTTTGGCCCACGTTCAGAGATTTCCAGTTCAGTTTGAGTTACAGATCAGTTGCATGCTTTATGACTACAAGTTCGAGACTGAGTTCACTCATTTTTGCATGAGTTTGAACCTTATTTTCAGGGATTTTTGCTTCTGCTCGGATTTCACCTTGGAATTATCATCTTTCTCACTGAAATTGACTTTCAGTTACATGTTCATGCACTTTGAAGTGCATTTTCATTGTATATATTGAAAAAGTTTATCTTTTTCAGTTAGTTCTTGTTATTCAACCTTTGCATTCTGCAAAGTGAATTGTCTTGTAACTCAGCTTTCAAAGTTTAATAGATATTGCAGCAGTCTTTACAGGTTATCTTGGAGTATCATTTGCAGAACGTTCCTTCATTTGTCATTGCAAGTTAAAAATTATCCTTCTTAAATTCAGGTGTCTAATTTTGTGAATGTTTGGATACAAGTTTAATGTGTTTGATATCAAAACCTTTAAATTCCTGTCAACATTCGTGAATGCATGCACACGAAGAAAGATCTTAGTTGCAAGTCATAAATTGTGTCTGAAGTATATCCATATCTTTAAGTTGTGAAAATGAGTCTTTCCTTCATAAAGAATGAATCATCAGGCCTGTTTGTGAATCATTAATGTAGTTAAATTGTTCATTCTAAGTTGTGAAAGTAAGCTTCATGATGAATAAGTTGTGATTAGTCTATTTTTTTAAAATCAAATAGGTGCATCACTACAATCCATTTTTTCCAGTTTTACATTAAATTAAGTTTCTTACCCTTTTCTCAAAACAAGTTAGTCAAGTATCAAATTGATCAACATATAGGAAGCCGGCTTAGAATCCGGAGGTTCAATCTCGTTATAGGTCACCCACATCCTGAGTTTGATCCAATGTTTCAACAGATTGCTAAATTTAACCATTCAAGTGTTCAGGTGCAATCTATTTGACAACACTATTCAAGACTCTGCACACCTACACCAATACTTTTGAGATTCACTTGCGCTTCCTCAATCCATAGGTTCCATCATAAGTTGCCTCACGTTCGGTGGTCTTCTTATGTCCTCAAAACCTTTTCTCGCTTTCCTGTCCACCAGTAGGTCCTGGTGTAGACCACCTCTCAGTTGACGCCCTATCTACACACTCAAAACCTCTAGCTTTGATACCATTTGATGAAGAAGAAATAACACAAAACCCAAATTCACAAAAACTCAGATTACACCTCCATGACCCATAAACTCCAAATCGACAATAACTTATGTCGATTTTAAAATCAATTTACAATTGTTTAAGCATAAACTCCAATTTACAAGAAAACAAATAACTTTATTTAAACAAATTTCAAGAAAACATACATAAAATTTTTAGACCATCTTCTCTCTACTCTGTGTTCCTGTCACCCTCTGCTTCTCTATTCCTCATCCCTCATTAATCATTAACATATTCACACTTCATTTGTTTGAATTCAATTATTTTCTACAACCCCTACCTCTTTACTTCCTTAGTAGATTTACCCACACCACCCTTTGCTATGCGCCTCTTCTATCTCTCAGTAGTAACTTCTCATCTGCCAACAACTCATAATACCATCCATCTATGCTATTTCCTTCCAAGCACAGCTCGATTTCCTTCTGAATGCATTTTTCTTAATTTAAACTACCTTATCTCCACCACTCTTCACCCATCTCTCTTAACTTCGATTCCCATCACTTTTCCATCCCCACGCACCCTTTGCACTTTGAGTTGCTTTGATTTTAACCACCCAACATCATTCAATCGACCTTCATCTTCTTCAAACTGGCGCCACCTCAAGTCAGCATAGCATGTACATTTCATTTCATTCTGCCTTCTTCGATTTAACACAACTGTCCCTTATTCTTCTAAAATCCATTTGTTGAATGGTCCACATGTCTTCTTTTGCACTGCGCCTTCCCACTTTAGCTCTCTTCATTTGACATGGGTATTTTATAAACTAGAATTTGATGCTTATGAATTAACAATGTCCAATTGGTATACTTTTATGCCATGATCCCTGGAAACGGCTCCATCCTTCTATCAAAGGCCACGACTTGCCTTCAAACTACGAATCCCTCGTCTTTGTTTTGTCTGCAATTCATTCCTTCTATCGCCAACATCTCTCTTGGGCAGCCTACTAATTCTTCCAAACCTATACCTGTGTCCTCTTCTCCAAGCGGTTTCAACTCAGCTCTATGAGGCGATGTGGGAGTTCTCTTACAATTCATTGTCGTGACAGTCTCCTTCAACCATCTCCAATCCCTCATGTTGTCAATCTACATTCTTATTTTGCTCAATGCCTCTTCAGATTCTTTGCCTGATAATTTTTTAATCTTCTATTTTTGCCTTTTCATATTTTGTCTCTTCATGCATCATTCCACCCATTACTATTTGTAAAGAATAAAAAGGAAAAAATAAATAGGCCAGTGAATTGTGTAATGTTTACCGATAATAAAGCACCTCATAAAACTTTTAAATTATTTTATCGATTATCTTCACAAATACATACATATCAATATTTTGGATCTTTGAATTCTGATGTGACAGTTTGGTGAATCAATATGTATTAGAGCTTACCGACCATTATTGGAATTAGGAGTTGATAGATTAAAACCTAAAATACATGCAAACTGAATTTTTTTTGGTGATACCAATCACACGTAGACCTAAATGCTCTTGCATCATATTTTTTAAAAGTTAGATAAATTATATATAAAATAATTTATATTTTTTTATAAATATATATAATTCTCTAAATATAAGAAAAATATATGTAGTTTATGTTATTATATAATATTATATTACACTATAATCTTTTATGTATAATATTATATTATACTATACATACAATTTTAATTACATCAATAGAAAGGAATCACACAATTATATTACACTTAAAATTGATTTGGGTATTACAATATACAAACCAAAAGATTTGATGTTTTAAAATTTTAATTGCAATAGTAACACTACCCATAAGTTTAACCTTAATTATAACTCTCATTCTAACCTAACCTTACCCTAATTCTAACCCTAACATTAACTCTAATGATAACCTCAATTTTAACCTTAGTTCTATTCCTAATCCTAATTCTAACCTTAATCCTAATCTTAACCCTAACCTTAACACTAATTCTATCCATAAGTCTATTTGAACTCTAAACCTAATCCTAAGTTGAATTCAAACCCTAAATGTGACCTAGTTCTAATTTAAACCCTAATCTTAATTATAAACCAAACCCTAACATTGACCCTAAATTGTACTTTCCTTATCTTAATAGTAAATGCAATTTTATTCTAAACCTTAACACTTACCCTAATTCTAACCTTAAACTTAATTGTACCTATTTCTAATTGTAACCCTAAATTCAATTCTAATAATTTATACTTATCCCTAATTATAAGTTCAATCCTAACAGTAACCTTTATTTTAACCCTAATCGCAACCATAATTCTAAGCCTAATTCTAACAATAATCTTGATTTTAACTCGAACCTTAAACTTAACCTTCACTATAACCCTAATTCTAATTATAAGTCTTCAAACCCTAACCTTAATTCTAACCCTAATTGTAGTTCTAGCATGAACTATAACCCTAATCTTAACCCCAATTCTAATTCTAACCCTCATCTTGATTTTAACCTTAACCTTAACAATAAACATAGTTGTAACCTTGCTTCTAACTCTAATCTCAATGGTAATTGTAATTTTATTCTAACTTTAATCGAACCCTGATTTTAACCATAACCTTAAACCTAACCATAACTCTACCCCAATATTAAACCTAATCCTATTCCTAACCCTAATTCTAATCCTAACCTTAATGGTAGGCTTTATTTGAACACTATTTGTAACTGTAATTCTAACACTAATTCTAACTCTAACCTTAATTGTAACTTTGATTTTAACTCTAATCATATATCTAACCTTAATTATAACTCTATTTCTAACCCTCTAACTTTGATTATAACCCTAACTATAAGTATAACCATAATTTAGTTCTAACCTTAATTATAATTTTGATTCTAACCTTAAACTTAATTATAATTATAATTGTAACCCTAGTTTTAACCCTAACCCTGACCCTCATTCTAATCCTAACTATAAGCATAACCTTTACTCTATCCCCAGTGCTATTCTAACATTAACCATAACCCTAATTACAACCTTAATGCTAGCCCTAATTCTATTATAACCTTAATTGTAATCCTAATTTTAACCCTAATCTTATTTTTAACCCTAATTATGGTTCTAACCCTAATTCTAATTGTAACCCTAACCATAATTTTAATCTTGATTTTAATTCAAAACTTATTATAACCTTAATTTTAACTCTAACTCTATCTATATTCTAATCCAAACCTAACACTAGCCTTAATTGTAACCCTAACCAAATTGGTAACCGTAATTATATTATAACCTAATTTTAACCCTAACCATAACCCTAATTTTAACCTTAAATCTAATCTTAGTTTTATACCTAACAAAATGTCTAATACTAACCTTAATTTTATCCCCAACACTATCCCTAACATTATCTATAATTCTAAATTGAGCCCTAATTCTAACCCTACCAATAAGATAACTTTTGAAGCATGATTAAAGGGAGTATTATTTCCATTTTTCTAACCCTAATCATATCCCTTACCGTAATTCTATCCTTACCCTACTTCCAATCCTAACCCTAATTCTAACTCTAATTCTATCCATAACCATTATTATAATGAACTATAATTCTAACTCTAGTTTTAGCCCTAACCACATTTATAATGATTTTATAATTTTAATAATAATAAGAATTGGGTTAGAATTATAATATAATTAATAACTATAAAATTAAGTTTAGACTGGTGATGCTAGCATGACATGCCCTTTAGTACCATGGGTACAAAGGGGAGACTAGACCTCGTGACCTCTTGCCTGCAACAAGATGCTTTAGCCAATCAAGCTAGGCCCACCACCCTATTATAATTATAACCTTAACCTTAATTAACATTTTTAATTAAAATATTAAAAATAATTATTAATTAATGTTAGGGAATAATATAATTTATTACAAAATCTTGGGTTTTCTCCCCAAGGTCTTGGGTTCAACTCAGAGGCTCGAGCTCACCCGATGCATGTGGCTTGCAAGCGGCTGCACGCATTCCCAAGGATTAGTCTCACCCTAGTTCGCCCACCAGTCCTTCGATCGGGGATACCTAAGTAATCAAAAAATAATAATTATTACAAAATTAATTTTAAACCTAATTGCAACCTTGATTTTAATTATTATCATAAATCTAACCCTAATTTTAATCCTAACCCTAATATTAATCATAATTCTAACCTTTGCTCTAATATTAATTATAAGCTTAAGTCTAATTGTAGGCATAATTGCAACACTAATTTTAATTGTAACCCTAACCCTACTTGTAACTCTAATTCTATTTTAACCTTAACTCTAACCCTAGTTTAACCTAAACCATAGTTCTAACCCTAAACCCAACTTTAACTTTAATCATAGCCCCAATTTTAATACTAATTCTAATCCTAAACCTATCCCTAACCATAATTGTAACCTTAAGTGTAACCCTCACCATAATCATAATTTTATCCCTATTTAACCCTCTAAGTTTGATTCCAATCCTAACACAAACCATAATTCTAAACACAACCCTAACATTAAGATATTTTTTTAAGTTTGATTAAAAGGAGTATTGTTTATATTTTCTAGCCCCAACTCTAATTCTAACAATAATTTGAAATCTAACCCTAATTCTATCCCTAACCCTTATTTTAATTTTATCCTGACACTATTTCTAACCCTAACTCTAACCTTAATTCTAATCCTTACCATATTTATAATGATTTTAGAATTGTAATAATTAATAAGAATTGGGATTAAAATCATAATAACTAATCATTATAAATTTGGGATTATAGTTAGTTAATTATTTTAATTGTAGCCCTAAAATTATTAATTACAACCCTCACCCTAATTAATAAACATTCAATTAAAATATTTAAAATGGTTATATAATTTAAATTAATTATTAATTAGTATTAGGTTATAATATAATTGATTTTATAAATTATACTTACTTTATGATTATTTTAAAATTTAAAATAATAATTAATATGTTAAAATTATATTTCATATATGTTATAATCTTAATAATATAATTAAAATTATAATAACCTGTAGCAACAACTACAATGTGCAACAATTAATCCAAACAATTATGTTGCTCTATTTTCCCATGCACAGTGCTACGTGTGCTCATCGCATTAACCTACGAATAAACTTTGTCACTTCCAAACGACTTGTTGTATACACCATACGTAGAACTGCGATCTTCTATCATGTTCAATCTATCTTCTCCATGTTTTCCTTGCTGCAAGTAACATATGCCACAACTATTCAATTTTCACGTGACTCTTGGAATTCAAGCCGCAACAAACAATTTTTCATTTCCAAGCAATTATACAAATTGTTTTAACATAAATTAAATATTGGGAAAAATGTTAACATATTTTTGGCCCCCTTACATTCCCCCATTAATTAATTTGGGGGAAAACACGTCAGGTAAAGTGGGGGAAATTTAAACACCAAGACTGATCAGGCTCCACATATCAACAAGGAGGACAACATTCTGTTTTGTGTGTTGTCATAAAAAAATTACTTTTGAATAAAATGAACTAGGTAATAGGGGCAAAATGATTCAAGGCCATGCCACCAATTTAGTTAGTGTATTCTTGATGAAAAACATGGGCTACGACAAGCAATTTGACAATGGAGAATTTGCAAATGCACGAACAACCCATTTCTCTAGTCTTGGATTTGTCTTTATCTAACTAATTTATTAATAAATTATGTGGAGATTGATAAATTGTGCAAAAAATTTATATATAATTAAAAGCCACAATTTATTGATGATAAACATGATTTAAGAGGAGGTTTTTACATACATGAGTTTTTACTTTAAAAACTTTTGGAGACAATGATCTATGGGACCAAAAATATTACAAAAATTAGTGAGAATGGACTAAAAATGACCACTATATTTCTTTACCAAGTTTCGTTCTTTATCTGTAAAACTAGATGAAAAAAGTATAGGATTCTTAAGAGTTCCCATGTATAATTTACTCTCAAGATCTCCATATAATTGAATCCTTTTTTGTTTCCTTTTTGTTTCTTTATTATAAATTATCTTCCTCATGGGTATCTTCATATATTAGTCACACAAGTTTTTCCAATCTACTCACAATGAAAAATTAATCGAAGAAAAAAAATCAAGGGTTGGTATGTGTTATGTTTCTAACTAATTTTTATTACAAATATTTGATGAAGTGTATAATTTTTTGTATTTATGATTACCAAGATTTTGATGTGGTTAAGGTGAGATCACATGTTGATCAAGATATTTTTTTTTATGGTAAGTCATATAGATTTAAATAAATACAATTATGAAAATGAAATAGATAATCTAATGTCTTGGAAACATAGCCATCTAGACTTATAATTTATCCTATACTATTGGCAAACCTTCTAGTTTTACATAAGTGACATTATAACAAGAATATTAAAACTTTTGTATAATATTCTAATAAAATTGTAGGAAGTTCCTTTGAGATTATTCTATATGAGGAGAACAACCTTAATTTAATATATCAATAGATGTTATGCATCTGGTATATAAGACTAAGGTGATGATGTATCTAATGTATGGATCAACAAAAAAAAGTTGTCTACATAGTATATATCGTACGACACCCTAATTCCCTAATTTTGTTGCCGTGATATATTGTAAGGACCACAAAAAATACAAATAAATGAAAATGCACACAAGCAAGCTAGTAAGAATGCACAATGATACAAAGATAAACACAATATTTCCCCTAGTCAAGCTAATAACTAATTGATTGATTAATGATGATAATGATGGCATTCTTGATGATAAGAACAATGTAAGGATTATGTTATTAATGATGAGAACAATATGAGGATTGATAATAATTTATCTTGATGATGATATTTTGAATAAAATGGATCAAGGCTTGCGACAAGGTTGGAAACAAAATTGAAAGGGATGTTTTGAATGTTGCACTAGATTACATAGTAGGGTGTTGCCACAATAATGGGTTACACTTTATGTGACATCCTAATTTTTGCTTGAAATCACATATTTTTGGAAAATATAATGATTTAAGCCTTTAAAGGTTCCATTTAAATGATTTTAATTAAAGAGGGTTTGATCAAACCCCCTTAGATAGAACCCCATTAGTCTTAAACCATGCCTATAATGGAGTCTCCTCTACACCTATCAAAATGTTTATTAAAAACCACTTTTGATTTACCTTTTGGGTGATCAAATGAATTCACTTAAAATTTATGTTTTGTAAGTATGTAGCCCTTATTATAAGCTTCTTAAAAAGTATAATTTTAAATATATTTAATTTTATTATTATATTTATTTTTTATTTCTTGTGAATGTAAGTTTCTCAATGAACATCAAGTTCTTTGTTTCACACATGAAAAAATTTGAAAATAGAGAAAAAAAATTCTAAAAAGTACATGTGCACTAGGTATTTGTCTTTATTCCAACAAAAAAAGAATAAGTTAATTCAAATGCATACAAAAAAAGTTATGTGGTCTGAAGTACACCTTTATCCAAATTATAATTACTTTGACTTGGAAAATTAATTAAAAAAATATATGTAACAAAAAATTATAAAAAAATAACCATGCACTAGATATTGCTATGAGAAATCTGTATTTTAAAAATTAGAATTATATCCTTTCTATAAAAAAGTTATGCGGTCCGAAGTAAACAACACTTTTTAAAAATGTTGTTTAGTAGAAAAATAAGTTATTAAAAATTACTTAAAAGGATTCACAATTTATTTTTTTATTTATTTTTTAAATATAATTAGCATCTACACAAAAAATCTCACAAATCACTAGTTTGATTCATCGTCAAGTTCTTAATGGTTTAGCTACTATAGGTGTAAGAAAGTGAAGATCTGGTGAAAAATGTTGATTTCAATGTCAAATTTGGCCAAAAAGTGTAACCCATTATGGTGGGATCACCCAGCAAGATTGTCTGGATTAGGATTGCTGCATTTGAATGGATTAATTTGGGTTTGGTTGGATTGTGGGGGGATGTAGGATAGGTAGGTTGGATTGGAGTGTTATGGAGAATATTTGAATTGCTTAGGATTTGAGTCTTGGAATCAATGATAAGGGAGAATCATGTATAGAAATAAGGAGAAGGATAAGATATTTCCTAGGTAGAGTATATGAGGATGATTAAATGGGGAACCAAAGACATTTATTATATGAAGGATTTAGGATGTGATTTGCAAAAATTGTCACATAGGAATATAACATGTTTTATCCAAGGTACAAGGTTGGATAGTGCAATGTAGGTGATTGTAATGCTACTTTTCTCCAGTAGTTGTCTAAGAAATAGCAAGGGATTTAATATAATAAATATAGAGTTAAGATAATTTAAAATATGTAATGTTATCAAAATAAATGTGAATAATCAATGTAAACTACAAACATGTGACAATTTGGCAAGAATTCTAAATTAAATAACTAATATAGTAAATTGAATACACATCAATAGAATCCATATAGATTAACACCATTGAAGCATATAATTAATATTCTCAATATAATTTAGAGTTAATGGTTTTCAATACTCATCTGAATGAAAACACTTGGAAAATCCACTCTCACTCTAGGAAGATGTCAGTGGCATTGGCTCTTCCTACGGAACAATCTAGGAGGAACAAAATATACTACAATACTCTACACAAGTGTTGGTTCAATAGAACAATGCTCAACATAAGTGCAAATATCCAAGACCTAGCCAGGACAATCCAAAGTGTACTTTGTATCCTGGGTTGGACACACTCTGTGTGCCCCCTTCTCTAATGCCCATAGCTCACCAAATTACTTTGCTTCTTCCTTGAATGTTCTCCATGCCTTTATGGGCCTCACATAAATTATTATATAAGCCTTAAGGGGTGGTTTCCAAACCATTGCACCCTTTCACAAAGGTTGTATTTAATAATTATTTTAAAATAATTATTCCTCCACCTTTTAAAAGAGTTTTTATACATATTATTTATTAATATCTCTTTTAACCAAAGGATCATAATATCCTTTATTTTTCTATCTCCCTATTAATTCTAAAGGGTTATTTGATAACATTCTCTTCTCTTGGGAAAAAAGTTACATAACATTTCTCCCCTTGTAAATTAGCTACTGTACTCAGTAGCATGAGATGCATTTGCATCACAACTCCAAAAAAACACAATCAATAATTGAATATACTGACATTGAATATTTGTATTTGTTATAATATATGTATTTTATTCTTTACTTTATCTACATTTTTTTCTTCTTGTAATTCATAGATCATCCTTTTTAATTTTATTTTAAATTCATAAGTAATTTTAATAAAACCCCTTTTTCCAATCAAAATTATGATGAGAACTATATAGATGTCTTATGAAATATATCTTAAATTGATTATTGAGAAGATAATTATATTTTGTGTTTAACTTCCTATTTTATTATTTTACTCACTCATGTAACTCCTTCAAATTTATTATAGTATTACAATGTGATCACACAATCTTACTATGCATATCCTATTATATGTGGTCACTTGAATAATTTATAAGATTATAATGTATATACTCAACATACATTCCAATATGATATTCATGCATTCTAGACTATATGAATATCCTCTTTTCATATATCAAATATGATTGAGTAATCAACAAATAGAATCTAGTTACATGTGTAATGAACAATGACATTTTAAAAATATTATTCCTTTAGGAGAACCAATTGAATCAACTTTAAACAAACTACTTAATGCAAAACCCAACACTCTTCCAAAAATAAGTGCTTACCACTCTATCATAAACCTCTCTTGGAATAAGAGCAGAGCTTATTGTGGGTATCATAGAGAAAATCTTCATGAAACATCAAGTTGTATTCAGCTCAAAGATCTCATCCAAGACCTTCTTGATCAAGGAAAAATAATTGTTGAGGATAATGATCAAGATTCAACCACTAATGATAGCAGTGACAATATCTCCACCACAATTATTGAAAACAATGATCAATATCTATCCATCAATGAGCAACTTGAAGAATTTTCTGTCTCATCCAACAATCAAATCAACATACATCAAGATTCACTTTTAATCATGATCAAAACCCATCAACAATATCCAACAATGATCCATTTCAAGAAGTGTTAACATCATTTGATCCTATTATTGAAAAAATTAACAATATCTCCACCACCATTTTTTGAGGAAAAAATTCAAGATCCATTCACCAATTATCATGTTGACAGTATCTCTACACCAACTAATGAGTTAGAGGACATATCTCAAGAATTTATTCCAAAGAATGATCAACACATTTCACCAAAGTCTAGCAATGGTCCTTTCCAAGAAATATTGACATCCTTTGACCTCATGGTTGCTAATATTGAAGGAATCCTCAACTCAACACTTAATCCAAATCCACTCAAAGATCAAGAGGATATTGAGCCACTTTCCATGCCTAATGAAGATATCCAAGAACCCTTTATAAGTAATCCATTCTTTGAAATTGACCCATGTCAGGAACTTAATCCAAAGCATGTCGAAAGCAATTCCAAAATTAATCAAGATCAAGAATTTGTATCTCCAAGATGCTACAACGATCTAATGGGAATTCTTCAATCTATACAAGATGTCACAAATAATGATCATATACATATAACACATACTCCTCCATCTACCTATGAGATGCTTTCTTTGGATGGACACATAGATGATCTTCATTCAAAACAAGATTCCTTTACTCTTGACATTATTACACAAGAATGAGAAGTTATTGATTCCTACAGTCAAGATGAGTTGCTAACATTAGGATCAGATATATCCCAAATTCAGATTGAGGACATCATGTATGAAGATATCTAGCATTATCTACTCAAGGAAACAGGTAAGACCAAACAAGATATTCCAGAGTCAGCAGAGCAAAAAATTGAAATAACATCATCTGTAGTGGTCATTTATCAGAGCATGCTTGTTAAATATGACATCTCAAAATAGGTAGAATGAAAGCATGAAGGTACTACTTCCACAATACTAGGTGCAACTTCATCTCAAGTAAACGTCAACATGGGGAGCATGAAGAATCCTTATGATGACACCAATGCCAATACTACAACTAGCCACGTCATGAATCTTCATCCACCCATCACCCCATCCACAAATTGGGACCAACATCAAAAGAAAGATTTGAATCAAAGCACAAAGAACATTTTCAAAGAAAAAGAATTTTTCAAGCATAATGGACAAATCAAATACACATGGATACCAAATATATAATGATAGATCATCCCTATCAAACCCCATCAGTCAAAGAAACTATGGGGAAAAATAAAAAATGGAAATGTATCCATCAAAGATGTCCACAAATGCAAAAGCATGTTTCTCAAGCAATGTACAAATTATATCAAGAAGTTGGTCCTAATTCCATGCACACTTTTGTAGCAACCCATCATTGCTCATCTTCTTGAGTTTAGAGAGTCAAAGGTTCCAAGTTGTCAACCAATCCATCTCCTATTCTTAAACACACTCCACCATCCACTCCTCCATGCATGATATCCAATTCTCACATTGACCATGTATTGGCATCCACCCTTCATCATAAGAATTTGAAAGTAGTTCTATTGTGATGTGCGCACAAAGACAAAGCTAACTTTGGTATTAGCAAAGCATAACAAAATTCTAAAATTTTGCATTCATTTGCATGTATCTTAGTGAAACAACTTCTTCAAGTAGGATATCGATAGCACATTATGAAAAAAGAATAAATTTCAGCACTACCAAGTGGCTCAACGTGAGCATACATCTTTCAAAAAAATCAAAAAAATCAACAAATCATGAAAAATATTAAAGATAAAAATCATCCTCCAGTGAAAACCACTATAGTGGCGCTTTGGGCAAGTACCATGGTGAAAACCTGGCAAACAAGTGTCATGCGTAGAATCAAGCATCTATGTGCACTAATTTAGGTGGAATCATCTTATCCCATCCATAACAAACTCTAGCATTCCATCCATCTTGTCCATAATAAACCCATTCATCCACGAACCATTTATCAAATCCATTTTCATCCATCTACATCCATCTTCCAAATTATCTTGATCTTGATAATTTAGTTTGGTGTACACTTTACACTTGCTTATGGTAAACATCTCGACATGGGTCATTATCATTTATCCTATCCTACCCAACCTTATCTAAGATATGAAGCATTATCCAAATGAGTATTCTCTATTTGAAAACCTGATCTTATCACAAGATAGTCCTTTGCATGCCTACCATATCCATCTATCCAAGCATCCACCTTCAACATTTGGGGCGTGTTTATCCTTTTACCAAATGATATTTGATCTCTCTTGGTGTAAGCATTTGGGGTGTGAAATCAAAATTTAATTAAAACATTTTGAAAAAATCCAACGAGAATATGTTCCTTATCCAACGTTATCTTTCATCAAACATCAATCCAAACAATCAATATTAGTGGCATCTAATTTTCACTTCAAATGTCACATCAAAATCATTCAATAAAATTTTGTTCCAAACTAAGCTTCAAAATCTTGATCAATAAAATCCAATCAATCCATCATCATCTTGAGATATCCTTCCCAATCATCATGTTGCTTAATACAATCCTTGCATTGTTGTGTATCCTCAACAATGTTATCATCATCAATCCATCAATTAGATCAATCAACCCTAGATTGATTTTCAACAAAATCCCAAAAATAGATCATTGATATCATCACACATATCATATCCAAATCGTCAAAATCATGCAAAAAATCCAAAAAACATTCAAATTGTATCAAAATCCCAAAACAGGTCAAAAAGTTAGAAAAAGTCAAA